>BJBW01011131.1:0-78878 GCA_004320125.1 Scolopax mira | reverse complement strand
ATGATCTTCCCAGGCACGGAGGTGAGGCTGACAGGTCAGTAGTATCCAGGGTCCTCCTTTCTACCCCTTTTAAAATTGGCTATGATGTTTCCTTTCTTCCAGTCTGCATGTCCTTTCTTCCATGTCTGGATTGTCTGAAGTAAGCTTAAAATATTTTAGCCAAGGTTAGGTTAGTTTCCGTTAGCAATCTCATAGCCTGAATTAAGAAGTATTCTTTTAACAAACTTTTAAGTATCTTTTAATGAGATAAAACTCAAGTGACAGCATTTGTCTAAACAAGTAGTCCTTGAATGTATTTCGTGCTGCTTTTGCATTTTAATAGCACTTAATATAACATTTCCTTTTTATTTGTTCTTCTCTCACTCTGTAAAGTCGTTGACCAAAAAAATATAATTGTCAAGTGTCTGTAATCCCAGAAGAGTGCCATAACCAGAAATGTGCTTCTTTTTCCTTCCTCTTTCTTGGAAAACCCTGAATTATTTTCAGGGAGGGGGGTGGGGGGGGTGGGGAAGGAACTTGACATGCCAAATCCTGCCTCTTATCTCCAGGATTGCTGGGTGATTAAGAGACTCTTGAAGATGTGTCTGAGTATCCTAATCAGAGGACTTGGGTCTCTGAAACCATCTTAATCACAAAAACCTTGAAAAGAAAGGGAAGACACTAACAGCATTTCTACTTCTTGAAAGACTGATCTCTTCCTGGGTTCAGGGAGAAAAGAGAAAAAACCTAGCATATGATCCAGCTGTCAAACCAAAGGGGGTGCTGCTTCTGGGCTTTGGACACCTCAGTACATTCAGCATGTCTCCATCTGCTGCTACAGGGATGGGAAGATCTGAAAATCCTGGATCAGACCTGCAAGCTCTTTGCAGGTACGTCAAGCATTCTGGGGAAATTAAAAAAAATCTAGACAGGAAACACTAGTGTTCAGGCCAAGAAATCGTCTTCCTAGAGGTGAGTAGTGTAAATTGTTTCCTTGTTGGTTAAGCCTAGGTAGCCAAGTCTTTTAAAAAAATTCACGGAGAGCTTCAGCATCTATCTAAGTATCCTGGATCTCATTTTTGTAACCTCAAAAATGAGCAGTGCTTGGCTGAGAAAGCCCAAGTCCCTTGTGGAGCAAAACATCAGTGTTTTAATGAGATACTTTTAGCCAAAAACTTTAGTAGATTTACATATTACTTCTATTTTTGTAAGTTACACCTGAGATGTTAAAATGCTTCCTGTTAAATAAAAATAACTACTCAACTGCATTAACTTCAGTAAATAAAATTTTGACCTTATTAACATGGACCCCTAAGACTGTTTCACTGTAGTCCTATCCTCATATAATTTTTTTTGGACTGAACCAATTTTTGTCTAGAGGCAACAAGGACTATTAATCAAGCCAACCTTAAATATGCCCAGAGTTAATCCATAAATCCCATAGGTTATCTGTATATGTTAATAATAATTTTTTAAAAAATAATACTTTCAACTTTCAAAGCTTGTTTATTTAAAACCTAACTACCTGCCACTGTCATGATTTATGGTCACTGCATATAATATGTAGCAACATTCCACCATTGGCTTCAGAACGAAAATAGCTTTCAGTGAAAAAGTTTAGGAAATTCTTGGGGAAGACTATCTGAAAGCAGGGTCAGAGGAACAGTAACCAAAAATCTGAGGCCTCGTAATGTGTCCACCAGCATATCTTTCAGTGGGCAGTTTGTGTAGTTGTTCTCTTTAAAAATGAGAACTGCAACTGCTTATGGACATTGGCAGATAGGGGCAGGAAAAAAAAGGGGTTCCAGGTAGAAGTTGGTGGGCTCAGAATCTAATAAATTGTCATAAATGCTATCATAAATAATCAGTCTTACATATTCATATTTCACGAACATAACTTACGGGACCCTTCTGACTAAAATTCCCAAAAGTGCTAAAATTCAGCACAACACAAGAGAGATATCAAGGTTCTGGGGCGAGTGCAGAGGAGGGCAACAAAGCTGGTGTAGGGCCTGGAACATAAATCTTAGGAAGAGTGGCTGAAGGAGCTGGGACTGTTTAGTTTAAGGAGGAGGAGGCTGAGGGGAGACTTCATCACTCTCTACAACTAACTACTTGAAAGGACACTGTAGAGAGGTTGGTGCTGGTCTCTTCTCGCAGGTAATTAGTGATGAACGAGAGGGAAAAGCTCCAACAGGGTAAGTTTAGACTGAACATTAGGAAAGAATTTTTCACAGAAAGAGTGGTTGGGCATTGGAATAGGCTGCCCAGGGAGGTGGTTGAGTCACCATCCCTGGACGTGTTTAAGAGTCGGTTAGATGGGGTGTTGGGGGATATGATATAGGGGAGAACTTTGTAGAGTAGGGTTGATGGTTGGACTCGATGATCCCAAGGGTCTTTTCCAACCTAAATGATTCTATTCTGTTCTATAAGCCTGCTCATAGCCAAATTCAGAGCTCATACAAATAAGAAATGGAATTACATCTGCTACATCTTAAAACTGTCTTCCCTATTTAACCTGTCCTGACTTGCCCAGCAGTTGCAGTTCAAAGAAAATCAACAAACTTTGTCTTGAGATTCTGCAAATCTCACTGCACAGCTACTTCTCCCAGCTCTTCTTCCAGAGCATCCAGCTGTATCCATAGATCTCCCACAGAGACTGAGCATAACTACTCCTGTCACAGTCCACCGGGCTATCAATATCCCTGACACCATTGCTTCTTTTACAGATTGCTGTTTGCCTCCTATCGTTCTCGACCTCTCCTTCCTTCTCTGCTTGATTCACCTGGGTTAGTTGGAAACTTCATTACAAAAATAATCTTGTATACAACTGTATCTTTAATAGTGTGATTCTGAACCAGCACTGTACAGAACAGAATTCCCGAAGTCATTTATCATGAGCATCACCAAGATATATGAATCTAAATCAAAAATAGAAAACGAAGCCAAGTTTTCCCTTTTTGACTATAAAATAAGATCTGACAGTCAAGCACAAGTAACTTGAAGTAAAAAAAAAAAATGTGACTTTGATTATTTTTTAAAATTCTATATTATTTAATAAGCCCAGTAACAAGATGGTAATGGATGATTTGATGAAAACTTGGATTTACCAGAACATACTAGCACAAACACATAGAATGAAAAGTCCAATTAGTCATTAAAAAAAATGCTTCACCAAAATTACTAGCACTATCTATACAAACATTCAGATTAATATTGACTCGATAGCATTAGCACTCCTATGAATATCTGTAATGGCTCATAATTCATGTTTTGTATGCTACATAGTCTCTCCCCATCTCTCCTGTCAGTCCCCTTTAGGTACTGGAAGGCCATTATAATGTCTTCCTGGAGCCTTCTCTTCTCCAGGATGAACAGCCCCAGGTCTCTCAACCTGTCTTCATAGGAGAGGTGCTCCAGCCCTCTGACCATCTCTGCTGGACCTGTTCCAACAGGTCCATATCCTTTCTATATTGAGGGCTCCAGAGCTGGACATAGTATTCCAGGTACGGGAGCAGAGTAAAAGGGTAGAATCACCTCATGAGACTGAACAACTTCTCTTGATGCAGCCCAGGATGTGGTTAACTTTCTAGGCTGACAGTGTTCCCTGCTGGCTCATGTTGAGCTTCTAATCCATGAGCACTCCCAAGTCGTTCTCCTCAGGGTTGCTCCACATCCATTCTCCGCCCAACCTGTATCTGTGCCTGGGATTGTCATGATACAGGTGCAGGACCCTGCACTTGGCTTGGTTGAACTTCATAAGGTTTGCACAGGCCCACCTCTCAAGCCTGTTCAGTTCCCTTTGAATGGCATCCCTTCCCTCCAGCATGTTGACCGTGTCACACAGCTTGGTGTAATCAGCAAACTTGCTGAGGGTGCACTCTATTTCACTGTCCATGTCTCCAACAAAGATGCTGAACAGCACTGGTCCCAGTATTGACCCCTGAAGAACACCAAAAGACTCATAATACCCTGAAATTAAATTTCATTAATCAGTCTGAGAAACCTAGAAAAACTGTGCATCTCTGTGCTGGCATTTTTGTCTGGTTAAGTGCAAAGGCTGTATGACATCCTTCTGACATGAGCCAGAAGGCGTAGTCTCAAGAGTGGAAAGGCTATAACATCTTCAAGACATGGATTCACTAGTGGAAATTTGGCACATCCTAATCTTATGCCAGTATAGATAGTCCTCTAAAAGACTAACTGATTTGTTTCCGCAGTTCTCTATGGAACATGTGTGGGAAGTGCACTTCACAGTGATATCACATCAACACACTGAGGTGAAATAGGAAACACAAGAGAGGCACAAGAAAGATTTGGGCATCCAGTGTGGGGTGGGCAGTAGGGAAGAAGCACTGAACTGAGCTTTTGGTAAGTGCTCAACCTGTTCTGGGCAGCCAGCGGGTGCAGAAGATCAGTTCAGTGATATCAAAGGCTATATCAGCACAGATAGCTAAAAAAACCATGCAACCATGCCTTGTCCTCTTGCTGGGACAAATTCATTCACAAATAACTCTGTTGATTTAGTTGAACTGCAGAGGATATTAAAAGCCTAAAATTCCTGCCTAATCCTGTATGATTTATCACCTCTGGGAGTTCTTCTGATGAAGGAACACGAGTTCCTCTTGTTTTCTTCTGTTATTCATTAGAAATAATGCAGATGAATAACATTGTGTTATTTTCTTGAATGTTTTTTTATCCCCTTAAATGGTGCATGATGCTTTCTCATGTCTCAGTTGGGAGTAGATCTTTTTGTGTCTCATTTTTCCCATTTGTAGTAGTAGAATAGTAATATAATAATAATAGCAATAACAATAAGTGCTTAATTATTTAGATATTTTCACCTTTAGATTCTCAAGAGTTGAACTCTGACACTTCATGCCATAGGCAATTAATTTACTATCAATAAAGGAGGCATTAATTAAACAGATGATCCATAAATTGGATGTAAAGTAACTCTTTGGGAGGGCTGCCCTGAGATATGATAGAAGTCCCTTATGAACCAGCATTGACAAAATTCTGAGTAATGCACCACTGAAAATGCTGACTTTTCTGGATCCATAAGGGAGGGAGTGAAAAAGAGACAGAAATTAATATTTATTTGCTCTTAAAATGAAAAAGGAGTGTAGGTTGCTTTCATTACTTACGAAAAAAAACCCCAGCTCTGTCTTCCTTGCCTCCAAAGCCAGTGCAATTCCTCATATTTCAAATTCATAAACCAGACTGTTCTACTGTGCTGCCTTCATAAGCAGTAATAAGCTTCCAGTAGATGTTACATTTTTGCACTACACTGACATACACCTGGGGACACCAAACAAGGCAAAGACCCCACAGATCACCAACAGACAGAATCTTCTAGGAACTTAATTATTTTTTTTAAATGTTTTTCATTCAGTAATGAATGTCAAATTTGATAGTAACTGATAAGATAACAAGTGATGTGGAAAAGTATTCAAAGCAACATTAAATTTGCACAGCATTTTAGAAATTTGTTACTAGAGACCCATTCTCCACCCTCCCCCCGCCTTTTTAAAAAAAAAAAAAAACACAAATAAATTGCATTTCAGAGAACACTCCACCTTATTGTTCATGTGTTTTTGGGGTCTACATGCATACTTCTGTATATAGCAGAAGAAAAGACACCCTGCAGAAGAAAAGAGAATCTCCCTTCTCAGTGTCTGATTAATCAAATGCCATAATTAATGAAATATGAGTTCTTTTTTTTTTTGTAATACTGGGATTGCTAACTTAATCCAAAGTAAATCCATACTTGTTTTTAATATCCATGCATCTAGTTAATAATGATAATTAATAATCGAATATGGAAATGTACTGGTAATTTTAATTTTATCTTACCAAGAATTTCATGATGGATGATGCAAGGGGAAGGAGAAAAAATGTTAAAAATCAATTTAAATATTTCTTTTTTTCCATTTTCAGTGCTGATAACCTCAGATTTTGACTTTTTGTTGTTGCAGTCCTTTGGTGTTTTTCTTCTTGCTCTGTCCTTCTTTCTTCCCCCTTAACAAGGTGTCTAGAAGGTTCCATTAGATGGCTGCCACTAATAAATCTAAAATAAAAATTAACATAGGTGTATTTTGAACAAAAACGTTTTTTTCACTGCAAAGACTTTCTAGTAGAGTTCAGTGAATAAATAAACAATGGCAGTATCTAAGTATCATATTTCCCAGAAATGATGCAAGGACTGTAAAATGCAAAGTGCATATACACCATGTTTTTTTTATTTGGCCTTCTCTTTCAACATTATCAAGTTTCTCAGATGAAAAACAACTGCTGTCAAGCCAGTAAAAGCCCTACAACTTATTATTCAGTTGGAAAATTTGTTTCCCTATGAATTCACATAGAGATAGCAACAAACAGTAGTCTTTTAGGTTAATTCCAGGAAAATGCTCTGTGTGCTGGGCCAACAGGGCTAAAAGACATTCTGTTGCACCACTCATCTCCAGCATATCCTGCAGCTATCCTCAATTTTGTAGTGGGGTTTATAGTATTACACAATTGTTTTCATACTACTCAAAATTCTAAATAGTGGAAAAGCACTAACACATATTCTCCAGAAAGCTTTCAAAACCATTGTTAATTCATAAGTGGATGTAAAAGATTTTTTAAAACATTATTAAAGGAAGGGAAAAGGTCAGAACTTGCAGAAAAAGCATCAATAGAAACTATAACTACAATAAAAAATGTATCAGAGAAAAATAATAACCAGTTTAGCATGTAAAAACCCAGGCCTTTCGATGTTGTATTTTAAGGCACAGGCAAAGATATTGCCTTTTGGACTTTGCATGCCTAATAATAGTGAAATTAGATAATTATCTAGCTGAGAAATAGGCAAGTTTTCAAATGTCCAGATGGTTCCACCACCCACCTCATTTAGCAAAACTTCCTTTATTCACACTGCTCTAACATGCTGCCCATTTCCTCAATTTGTACCCATTAGCTGACAAGAAAAGGGCTGAGCTCAGAAATCAACAGGCTCTGACAGGAAACCAGTTCCCAGGGGCCCTCTTAGAAGAAGTAGGATTTTAACTGATGTTGCCCAGGAGACAGCTGTAGCAACTAACTCCCTAACTGAAGCAATATTAGTGAGGCAGGTGAAAGGATTTACAGTACAAAGACCTCTTAATATTCTTGGTAAGCTTCAAGGAGTGATCTTTAGCCCACGGGAAGGGCTCGGGAGAAGAACGCTAATATAACTTATTTCCCATTTGCGGGTGAATAAAACTTCCCCATGTCGCAAAGCAACCCAGCTACAAAATGCAGTTTACATAGTTTGGCAGATAGAGGAGGCAAGGTCAGATTTACAGTGGAAGGCATTTTCCTGCCTGTAGAGGAGGCAAGGTCAGATTTGCAGTGGAAGGCATTTTCCTGTCTGTGGAAACATCTGAGAGGTGCCCAGGTTCTGGGGAGGGGTTGCCACCTTGCAGTGCCCGCAGCTGGGTCGCCAGCAAGGACTCGATTTGCTGTGGGTCACGTCTGTAAAACGTGCAGCCTCCTGACAGCAGCGGCACGTGTTGCCTGCAAAGGTAGGAATGCACAAACAAGGTCATTTGGCCGATGTCATCTTCCAAAATATCAAGAGATGCTAACTGCTAATTAATTTTATGTTTATGAATATTACATCAGGGTGCACCAAATTCGGTCTGTATTTTCACTAACACATCTCTGGTTAACCCAGTGGTCCTAAAAGGTATCCTAAAGCCCTGTTGCTTTAACTGCTTTTAAAACAGGAATGTTCATCATGCCAGAATGGTGAAGAGATCACTTTATTTAATTTGTAGTATGTGGACAACAAAGAATAAATAAAATATTTGGGGTTTTGTTTTGTTACGGTGAAAGCAATCAGCAAATAATGAAAGCTTCATTTCAAGGTCTTTAACAGTAACTGCCTCAGAGAGAAATGTAATTCACCTGACACTGAACAACAAAGCTGAGGTGCTGTGATGACTGTATCTGTTACACAGCCTGGGAAACATATTAGATAATTATCTGTAGGCATAATGATTCCCTGACAAAACCTAAATTAAAACAGAGTTGCTACTGAGAGCACATATTAGTAGTTTAAGGTAAATTACAATGCAGACATTTTATAATTATCCTTAAATCTTGCATTTTAATCTAAGACACTGAATGAAGGTTAAAAGAAGTCCCCACATGTTGTGAAGCAGAAATCCAGTGAGAGGATCAAAACCACCTTACTTCAGCACCATCATGGATGCCACAGATTGCCACTGAAATAGATTTTGCATTGAAATCTAGTGTCTACATGGCATCAGATAGCAAAAAAATTCATTTTGCTTCTAAGTGGATGTGTCAAACTATCAAACTTTTCTAATACAACATAAATAGGGGATACTTTGGAACTGACAATGTATCAGTCAGTACTAGGTAGCAAATGATCAAATCTTTAATAACAACAAAACTCAAATCTCAATCTAAAATCTTTAATAACAAGTAATCTGAAATCTCCTAAGAGCAAAATTTGCATTGGGCACACTTTAGAAACGAAAGATAAATCTCTGAAAAAGAAAAAGGGGAAAGACACATGGAAAGATTAATATTTACAAGCCTTAAGAGTATCTGAGGAAGTTGATCTGACCTGCAAGTGTGGAGTACTGAGCTGATGAATAGTGTCTGTTACTTCCAACTTCTGCTACAAAATTAGTCAGTACAAGATTACCAATATGTATGTACCAATGCTCCCTTAAGGAGAGAAGGAAAACATATGAGAAAAATCAATAGACTAAATCTCAAAAGGGGAAGAGTAAAGTGTCTGAGGCATTCTAATTACCGCTTTGTATTATCAGTTATCTGTTTAACAATAGTGGTGTATAAATACTATCATCCTTTTTGTCCTTCAGCTATGTCTATTATTCCAATAAGAGAAATATGAGGACTCATATTTCAGTTCAAAGACAACAACAATTTTCTTTGGTTGGCTTAACAAATGGCTGCTTTTAAAATATTAATCTTTAAAAAGACTCCTTTCAAATAGAGATATATACTTCTTAAAGAATTATATTCTTATACTTTCATGACAATATATACATTAAGATGAACTGCGGTCACTTCTGAATATGAAGAAACTTGAAAAAAGGTTTATAGTGATTTTAGAGTCACACATTTCAGAGTCAATATCTCCCATAAAGCCAAAAGAATGAAGAGACATACAAAACAAGCACGCTATTTGTATTTTGTTGGTTTGATTGAACAGAGTGGGAGAAGGATCGCAATCAAGGTTCTGGGTTATTACAAATCTGCAATACTGCAATTTCAAAAGTGATTAAAACGGCTTCGTATTTCATTATATTCCTTTAATTCTTTCCTTCATATGTTGGAAAGTCAATCATGGAAGTGAAGGTTAATTTACTTTCCTGACAAATAATGGACAAGGCACCGATCCAACTGTGCTCCCCGACTCTTGACTCCTCAGAGTTACCAAATCCACTCTACTTGTCCTCCCCAGCTATGATGGCAATGGTTTTTTCCTCTGTAATTGGGGAAATGTCAGGATGGAAGAAGCACAGATCAAATTATGATACGTTTGCTTTGGTAACTATTGTCTAAGACAGTAGCATACCTATCAGAAGCCTTTGTGTGTTTCTGATGAAATCCTTTGATCTGTATGGTTTCCTTCATCTCCCTGACTGAGTAGCATTAATGCTAAAATGGCCAGGGCTCAGCAACAAACTTCTCTTCCACAGCTAATACAAATTGCTTGCTGTTGTTTAGCAGCACTGTTTCTCTCAACCACGCCAAGGAAATATCCTCCTTTCTCTTTTTCTTTAGATTTCAAAATTTACCATCCAAAGCAAAGGAAAATGTCCAGCTATTGAAATAGCTATTAATTCCATTTTAGCTGTTCAGTTCTTCGGAAAAGAAACTTGTATAGGCTGTGTAATGACATTTCTCTCTCTTCACGTAATTCCTGGCTTTTAGCTACTGGGCATTTAGTTTGGTTAATACTCAGTTAATATCAGAAAATCATTCCTTTACAAAGATGTAATTCATTTTTTTCTGCTGGAGGCTGGTCTGCACATAACTTTTGTACTGGTTTAATTTTGCTGTCAGGAGGCTACTTTTACCAAATTAATTAAGCAAATAAACCTTCAATTTTGATTTTAACAAGCTGGTGTTATATTGTCAGCAGACAAAATGTATTTCCATTTAGCATTGAATTAAGCTGTCCTGACATAAACACGTTTTTCTTTCTGTTGCATTAATAATGTAATTGTATGGTTTTTTACAGTGTACAACTCATTACCTGTATAGCTAGTAAGATATCTATATCACCCAGCCCACATCTTTCCCAGCATACACCCTTCAGGTGCCTTCTGATTTTCTCAGGGTGAAACATCCACACAAGTGTCTTTTCCCAAGTGTATCTGGTTTCCACCCCCAATGTGTTCCTCCAGAAAGGACTGCAGTGTGGTATTTGGCTCTAAAAAGCTCTGTAGCACACTTCAACACATAAACACAGATAGTTTCAAAAGGTTATAAAGACTCAAAATTAATGTATGTCTGTGCCTAACTCTTAGCATTTTCATGCATTATTTCCTTAAAACGAAGATGGTTGCCTACAATATACAATACTAATAACATCCATCCATTCATCGGTTCATACATTCAGGCACACATTCATTTATTCATGACTAAATCAATAACCACATTTTCCACTTCCACACAAGCTGAAAAGCTCTTTGTTCACAACTTGAAGGAGAAATTCAAGGACAGCGGGTTAATGCAGTTAGAAGGGAGGACAGAGAAAGGCTGATCTAGCTAATGCTGTGCTACACTGAAAAGTATTGGAGTGATTTCTGAGTAAATCACTGACAATGAAAAGCTATATGGCTATATACCCATAGCAAGGTAAGGAAATGCTGTTCCTTTATGCTCTTCCTTACCCCGCTTTCTCTTGAAGGACAAATGTAGCGAAACCATAACTTTTTACTTTTACATATAAAGGTTTTGTTGCCTTTGATATTCATGCAAACACTTCGATTCTTAAGCTTTATAGACTTGAGAAGTTTCACTGCAGAGGAACCAAACAAGCACAGAGATGCAATATATTAAGATGCTGGTAATTATATTGGGGAGTTACAGAGAACTGGGGATTGGAATACAGAGAATAATAATGAAGTATGTGTTTCATTTTTCAAACACTTTTTTTTTTTTAATAATTCTAAACATTCTCCCAAAGCAACAGAAATATCTAATATGCTGTCAATACAAGCACAATCTAAAGGACACATCTCAATATAGTGCGCAAGGTTCTTACGGCCAGTTCACATCACCTTTGATGTCAAGTTAACTTACCCTATAAAACAACTACACAATCTCTTTAAATCAAAACTCATGCGAATACATTCCATATGAAGAACACCACACTACTCAGTCTTCAGAGACATTGCTACACTTGCTTTCTCAGATGCTTTCTCAGCCTGAAACATAATTGGACAATATGTGAAGATCTATACATTTATAGAAGAAGATCGTTTTCTTGTAAATGTGAACATACCACAAATAGACAGAAAAACATAGTTGTAAGCAAACATCACAATACTGCACCATAAGGAAGATTAGGAGGATGAGAGGAGGCATGGGCAGTTTCAGTGCTCAGGACCAAGTACTTAGGAATGCATCCTGTACTGAGGCAAAGTGGAGGACCTAGAAGTTGACCTCATTTAGCAGCAGGAAACCAACAGCACAATCCTGAATACAAAATAATCAGATGCCTCTAATTCAGAAACTCTTGCTGAAAGCTTGACAAGAATCTTCTGCCAGCAAACGGTTATATTTGAGTAGAGGATTTGCAGCAGTGGGAGAAGAACTGGCTAGTTACGGTTCCAGTCAATACATAAAGTGCCTGTTTGCAACAGCAACAATAAAATAAGCTCTAAATAGTAGTACAGTGGCTTAATATGCTGAAGCTCTCAGAGCTTAACAGTGCAATTTAACCTATGAGAAACCATACCCACAGACAATGCCTGGCAAACCTGGTAATGTCCTTATTACAAGGACTGCACTTCTGCTCAGGAAACTGTGAATTGAAATTACTTGGCACTTTTAAGAAGCAGTCTTCCACAGCAGTGAAAGAGCACGTTTCTTATTCTCTGCCTGGGAAAGGAACTCCTTTGCAAACAGGCAGAAGACACTCAGAGAACTCAGAAAACTTCTAAGAATTTTCTGGTTTTTTCTTTTCTAAATTAAACAAGCTACAAAACACACAATGCTGGAGTTTAGCAAGACTGGCGGGCTTGGCTGGGGTCTTTTTCCATCAGTTCACTAAGCCTGATCTGATTTTGAGCTCCTGGGCTGTTCAGCTTTGTCTAGCCTGTCATTGTTAGCCACCTCTTGACAAGCACTCTGGTAGAGGTTTGTGTCATCTAGCTGGTTAGAAACAATTCACATTAAATCAGACTATCACATTAAATGCTAGCCTCCCACCCAAAAAAATTTGACAGTGAAAGCTGGCCGCAAGGAAACCACAGCAAATTCTTGCACATATGCAATTTCTGTGTTAACATTTCATTAGAACGTAGGCTGATAAAATTGCATGAATGAGAGAAACCGAGGAGCAAAATGCAGCCTTCAATTAGAGCTTTCCCATTTGTATTGTTATATCAGCATCCTCAGCTCAACTCTGATGACTGGAAACACTTCTTGGCCTCGGTTCTTTTCCTGCTGTTAAGCATTTGCTGCACTCCTAGGAAAATGATTTGAAAAGTTGAACATTATCTCTAAATCTTCAAAATAAATATTCAAGAAGTTCTGATTTAATTAAGATCCACTTGGAATCTGCCATTAACAAAAGGGAGAGAACATCTGTTTTCATTTCAGCTTCTATTAGTAAACATATCTGATTCAATTTGGGACATACTGCATTTTCATTATTTATGTATTTAAAGAATGGATCCTCAAGCAGTGGACATGCAGGGATTTCACAGAAGACACGCTTTGCCTGAGAGAAGCTATAATACATAGCAACAGCTAAGAATCCAGCCCTTTAGTGTTACTGCAGGAGGTAGGTGATTTTTGAAAAAACATTGTGTAGGTTTTTGCATTTTAGCCTCTCAGGGTATGACCATAACTGAAACTGTCTCCAACAGGAGACAAAGTGAGGTTGGATGAAGGCGCTGCCTCCTCACCTGAGATTCAGTGGACAGCTCTGGCAGTAAAATTCAAGGTGTATAAAAATCATCTCAGACAGACATCACCTGGCCAATACCACTCGCTCAATATTTTTTAAATGGTCACCACACTCTCCTACTGGTTTCTCATATTGTAGCAAAGGAGACAAAAAATTATGTGCCAACATTGTGAGGCACTCCCATTCAGAGGACGGACTGCAGTAAAGAGAGTGTTATCACCCTCTGAACAGGGACTTCTGTTATTGCTTCTTGCTACCTTTTGTGATTGTATGTAACCATGTGTAGGCAGAGCTGGTGGTAAGATGACTTTTTGTTCTACTCAGGGTCTCAAAAATGTATGGGAACAATCCTGCCTTTGGTCTGGGAAATTCAGGGAGTGATACCATGTACCTGAAATCCAAAACCCCTCTCCTGTACATTCTAACTCTCAAAAGAACTGCATTTAAAACAGTGTCCTAAAAATAATTTTCATTTTGTTTTATAGTTTCTATAGAAGGTTCAGACTCAGTGTAAGCTCTACACAGCTTGAATGATTACTTTAATTAAACCCAGCATTTTTAAAGCAAATGGCATCAAAACATGCTTTATTAAGGCTTTGCACATTTGGATACACTAACTATCTAAGCCAGATGTCTTGCTTTTGAGTCAACATGGAATACTGAACATTTAAAATTCTCCATGGAAAAAATATCAAATTGGGATTTACAAAATCCTTCAGTATTTGTTTGTGTTCAAAATTTGTTTGTTTCAGTAGATGTGTCAACATTTCTTTCAATAATGTAAAGATGTTTTATTTTGGTAATCTATGTATAGAAACAGCATTTGTGTCAACAGCACAATCTTACCTTACTTCTGTTCAACTGGCACATATTATATACAGTATAGTTCCTGAACTGTCATGCAAAATACACTTTTTAAAAAAAAAGTAAAAAATAGGCAAAGAAATATTTTATATTATGCAAAGTTATATATTAAATGTTTTCAAAATGAATATTTGAAATATTAAAAAGAAATTAAAATTTTCTTTTATTTTTTCACAGTGTTTGTGATCTATATGGGTATAAGAACACTATATTAATATATTTAATTTCAAGCAATTTTTTAAAATCTGAAAACTTTTTTCAAAATTTCCTTCACTGCTCTATTTATGCTAGAAATATGGAAGATTGGAAAGAAAACCATTGAGCCTTTTGGATCTCCAACCTGTCTTTATAAGACAAGCCAAGTCTTCTCCATATAAGATCATTACTGATTGTATTTCATTATTGGAGCCTTTGTTAAAAATATTTAAACTCTGTCTATATGGAGAAAAATAAAGCATCTGGGAAATGAACAGAAGAAGAATGACTACACTAGGCAAAGAAAACATAATAAGTTTGGATGAGATGATCCTTGAAGTCCCTTCCAACCTGGTATTCTATGATTCTAGTATGACTTCTCAAGAAAAAGGACAGAAAAGATTCCTTCCAGAGGCCATTTGGAGGCTGATGAAAAATCAGATCTGCCAAATCTGCAATTTGTAAACCGTTTATTCTGGAACCTTAGAAATGTTGGCATTTGTGCAGATCTAACCATGAGTCCATCTTACCTATAGTCTTCAGTTGGTATAGAAATGCAGGCATTCTCAAATTTTACAAAAATCCTGTGGAATTGTTTTTCCTAATACTGTTTCTCAGTTTGACCTCATTCTTCACTGAGTCTTCTAGCAATGTTTGCATTATTTGATCTTGCATGAGGATTTGCAATGAGTTTTTACTGATACTAGAGTCCTGTGCTGACTCTTGTACATCTGAATGACTTGCACAAAAAATTATTCACATTCCATAGATTTTAATTTACAACACTGAGCCAACTACCTCTCTTTTGGTAGATTGATCTATTCTAATTTAAAGTGAGAAAAGTCTAGGTTGTATCTGATATACTCTTGGAAATCAGATCCTCAAAACTCAAATCCTTGTCAACCTTATCCTCAAAACTGAAAAATCTTAGTATATTTTTATTGCCAGAAAAGAACAGTGGGTGACTATTTTATATGCTTGCTAAATCAATCCTTACATTTCCAATTGAACAAACATTTTAGAAGGCCAAAGGTACTGACAATGACTTCAGTGTGTGATTACTCCTCTGCACCAGTGCAAGTGTCTATGGGATCAGAAACTATCGCTCAGATTCGACAAAATATTTATGTTAGTTACTTTTAAAAAAAAAAGGGTTTTTTTTTTTCTTTGGGCGGGGGGAGGAAGGATGTCATCTAAGGTAAGATAAATTACAATTCTGCAAGCAGTTTCTCCCACTTATCAATCCTGGTTATTTAAGAGCAGCAGAAATTAGACACATGTTGCTGCTTTTTCATTGGAATCTTATCTAAGATCTGTAAAATTTCTTCCAGCATCCCAAAAATATGACTTTTTTTTCTCATTTATCAGTCAGTTCATCCCACCAGTCAGCTTTAGGCTGGAAGGATGGTGCAATGGTGAAAGACCTAATCTAAAACCTAGTGAGAAATGGATGCAATTCTTGTCCTCATGACCAACTTATCATCAAAACTAATTTCAGTAAGGGAATCAGATACCATGACACAAAAATTATGATTATGCTACTACAGTTTAACAGGATTTTAACTCTTTACTAGTGGGTTCGGGGTTTTTTTATTACTTCTATACTATATTAAATCCTGTCTGGGAACTTCTTATTCCTTCTTTGTTTCTGATGCCATTCCAAATGTCTTTCCAAATCTTTAGATAAATAAGTTTCAAGGTTTCTTGAACTTTGATATCTCCACTCCTTCTTCAGAATTTCATTACAAACAGTGAGCAGGAACACTCAGTACAAAACCAGCTTCAAACAATAAAAAAGGTACAGGAAACACTTAGATGTATGAAGGTGCCTTCCTTGTGGTGCTGACAACAGCTTGAATTCCCTGCACTGTTAAATGACCACCATTGTCTTGCAACCTTAACTGAACATTGCATCTGAATTGGTTTACAAGGGGCATCCTGCAAAGAATATTTTAAAGTGAATTACATTGTTTTCAAACATGACCATACAGGTTTTTATTTAAAGAGCAAGTAACTAATTTATTCTAGGTGCATTTGGCTTTTCCAGTCACCAGCATCACTAATAATATGGCAGTAAGCAATACTTCCATGTATTACGCAGAATTCCTAAGGCGGAAATGTTAAAAAAAAATATGCAGTGTGATGGGAAAACAAATTGTGCTTTTCTCACCAAACTTAAAGGGTGCAAATGAGTCAACAGAATCACTGTGTAATTGCAACAAAGCTGTCCTAGCTGGCCACCTGTAAATCCGTTGAGGTTAAGTCTCATATCCCTCAGCTAATAAAATATATTCTGAAATATCATTTGATGCTGGCAGATTGGAAGACTTTTAAATTTTTTTCTCTCCTTCTGGCCTGTGTCCTGAACACAGGTCCTCTGTCCATTTCTTCTTTACAAAATAAATTAGCAAACTCTCTGAAGCGGTGCTGGTACTTGGCACCTTACAATGAACACCGTAAGCATATTCTCTTGTGCATGGCTTCAACCTTGAGAACTATCCTGGATTTGCAGCTCAGCTCTTCACTGGCATGTGGCAACTGAAGCAAATAGACAGGAAAGTGTCACAAGGGCCTGCTGAGACCCACTCCTACCTCACTTATTTACTATGGGGAAATAGGACTAATAAGTGTTTATTTGCCCTCAGAAATCTCTAACATTTCATGGTCCTAGAATATAGTCCTCTCTAACATTAAAGATATATCTCAAAAAGCATGAGACTTTTCAAAATCTTTGTGCTTCTCCTATTCCTTTACTAAGATTTAGACTTTTGATACTTTTTTCAATTTTCTTTTTCTTTTTTTTTTTCCTGGTTGTATCTCATATGAAGAGGAAGACACCCTGTCCATCTGAGATGTACATTCTTGTAAAAGGAAAACTGTGTCAGTTTTATATAATTCCTCATTAATAACAAAAGTATAATTTAAATGTAAAAACCCAGTTTGCTCTGTATGATAGCCATCTATTTATTCATAAGATCTCTGTTTGACTGAATGAAAAATTGTATTTAATGACATTCCATTATGATTCCTGTGACAGGTGCAATATTTTTTCATGTCACTTCTTATTGACTTGGCAGCAAAATATAGATACACAATGCAGAAGGGAAGGCAACCAAACCTTAAATTCAGAACAGAATTTTCTGTCTGACAGACACAGGTAGCAATTCCCCAATACCAAACAGAATGAATAACCCATAAGCAGACTCCTCACATCATTACAACTGATTAAATGTATTGTCAGCCTGATTCTGTCAAGTCTTTCCTGCTTAGGTTTCCCAATTCAAAAGCTCCCTGTGAATCCTGTGTCAGCCTTTAGGTTTTGAACACAGAAAAAATATAATAAGAATATTCATTTGGTTAAGGAATATACCTAATAGCCACAGACACTGTAATAAGCTGTGAAGCTTGGCTTTAGTCAACAAAGTATTATTTTTCACATGGGTCTTTTACATGCTTTTCACCTCTGCAAAGATCTTCAGACACTAAGTTTCTTTGACAGGATTTCCGTTTTCCTGGTTTTCTACTTTTCCTTTCTGTTTTTACTTCTAGATGTGTCAAAGATGTGAATTATGCTTCCTATTTTTGAAATGTGTTTTGTTGTAGCATTTAAATGCTGATTAAAAGAAATACAAAACACCTCAATGCCAGTATTTGGAGGAGAGGGGAAGTTCCCATGGTAGGGTGCTTATTTTGTATTTTCTAGGAACATTCTCACACAAGTCACATAAAATCTGATTCTTAATCACGCCTGATCTTTTAGAGAGTTACAGGTATCAAATCCAAAGCAAAGTAAATTTATGAAAACAGCAGCTGATGGATACATGAAAAGCTAACGTTGAAGAAATAATATTGGAGATGTTATTTAAAGAGAGCTCAATACATCACATAAAAAATCTACAAGCTTGCAGGCAAGGGCAGTCGATCCTTACTCGGAATCTATTAATCATAATTCACATTAGCTGTGGTGGCACTTGATAAGAGAAAGGACAAAAAAAGTTTCACAGTTCTAAGCAAAATATGTAATTTTATATATGTGTCAGCATATGCAGAACTCTAGACAGATTTTTATTTATATTAAAAAGATCAATTAATTCATGCAAACTCTATTAATTTTCTAGTCACAGCACAAAAGAAAACTTGATAATTTATCCAAAATCCAAGATAAACTGAAGGTGAAAGGAAGAACTGCTGCATGAAATCTTGTTTAATAGTCTGTACACTAATTTCAGACAAGCCATTACTATTTGAAATTGACCTTATTTTTTAATACTAGGAAGTAGACATGCTCAGCTTATTCTCATGGCAAGTATAGCTGAAAGGTACTTAGTGGAGTGTCTTGCCATTACCTTGAAGCTCAAGTGTATATCTTCAGATTTTCTCACCCTTCCTTGTCTCATTCTCTTTACACCTTATGGACCAATATCAAGGGCAAATAAGTCTTTCATTCACCACAAGTTCAAAGCCAGCAGTTTTATCTAGAGCCATTACCATTCAGTAAGCGTAGCTTCACATGGAATAGCAGCGTTGTCATATGAATGGCTTCCCAATTAGGTAATAAGCAATCAGTGAGCACCACAACAACGCTCAAACATTGAAGTACAGTTATTGTGTAATAAATGCTTACTTGTGAGTTCTCTAAATGACCCATTTTGTACTTCCAGATATTCGATAACAATATCCAGAATGTATTTTCTGCTCTTCTTGGTGCTTTTACAGTTTATGTCATTTTTACCTAAACACGCTGTACTATCAAATTGTATTACCTACTGCAGTTCTTTTTTCATTATACAAATACGTCTCTCCTATATTCCTGAAACTGCCATATGAATAGGAAAGAACCTCAGTCTTAACAGTCAGAAAACATTATTTGGAAACCTTACACCTTAGGGGCAATTTTGCCAAAATGTAAGTTCAGCTACTCTGGTTTAATTTGGCAAAGAAAAGAATGTGCAAGAAAACGTACAGTATATTGTATATTGCCTATTATCTGCATATACATATGATCAAGCTAGCTGTATTTAACTCAGTTTCTTAGGTGTAGAGTATTTAAAAATAATAATAAAGCAAAATTCCATCTCTCAGTTCATGCATTGTGCTGTTCAAACTAGTTGAGTGACAGCAGCTATTATTATCAACAGTAAATTATCAAGATTTTTTCACACAGCAAAAGACTTTACAAGATACATCGTGACCAAATAAGGTTCATTTTTACTCCATCAGCAGTTGTTCAAAACATATTTAAAACCCAATAATTGTCTATTATATCTTTCTTACATGGTAATGGAAGTAGAGCTTAAATTTAAGTTTTCCATGCTTTTATTTCTAATACAGAGAAGAGTGAAAAATAGTAGCAGCACAGAAAATTTCTCCTACCCATCTGGCAAAGTAGGTAAAAGCCACTATTCAGATCATTTCATTTAGGTCTTAATCTTTTCCCATTTTCTACATTTTCTATTCCTGTAAAACAGCTAATGTTTTTCAACTCCATCATTTTATACCAACAAAACACTATAATTTCCCCTGCTTCCCTCTCTTTCCCCCCACACCCATCCATATTAATTTTGAATAGACTGTGTGAAATTCACCCATCTGCTACTTCTGTTTAACTTGTATGCTACTGATTTTACATAGTGGTTGCTGACATTCATTTAAAAAACAAAGACAAGGGCTGGAAGCCTGAATTTATCTATCTACTAACAATCTGTCTGTAAAGTCATTAGTTTATACAGTTTTTAACAGAGACACAAAGAGAAATAGAGTATTCCTGACAGGATCCTGTACCTCCGTTAAAAGGGATTTTTTTTTCAGTACTTCTCACACAGAAAGAATTAGGAATAAGAAAAGATTGTTTACTCTTAAATGTTTTACTTCATGAAATCACTATGAATTGGCAACAATAATCTGATGCTAATAATGGTTGGTTTAGCATTTTGTATATATTGGTGAAAATAAACAATAGTGGTCAAAATTATTTAACATTACTTTGGTTTAAAATATCAGATGTAACATGGCAACAAGATGTTGTTTACTTGCATAAAATAACTAATTAGATAGATTGAATTATTTTTTTCCTTTTTTTTTTAATCCAAGGGAATGCAATGACTCTGAAGACTAATTAGATAGAAAAAGCATATAAAAAATTCCAATAAGAAATATCATTTGGAACATAAAAATTACTATTAGCATATATATATACATACATACACACATTATATATAGTGTGTATGCATATAGTACACAGCTATATTTTTCTCTTGTTTTTCAGATGTATTTTGATCTGGCTACCAGTTTAATATCATGGTGAAATTGTACTTGCTCTCTAACTGTTTCTACAACTGGTCCAACTCACGTGTCCCTAATTTCATATTTTTGCTCCCTATAGCCAGATAAATCACTACATCAAAATTCTGTTACATTAAAAGCAGATTAGATTAGGCAAACAACAACAAAAAAGCCATTATAGTTAATTAGGAGATCCCAGATCATTCATTTCTGCTATCAGTAAGAGTGATTCATATTCAAATAAAAAGTTATTTGTCAATAAAATATAAATTAATAGAGATTGTAATAAAGTTGTGTAGCTTCCCTGTTTCTGAAAGACTTTATGGTATCTGATTTTAAAATCATGACATTTTTTACATAAGTAAATGTTCTCCTGTTTTGTGAGGCTGAATCTTGCCCCAGCTGGAGCAAGAATGCAGCCCAGCGTTAGAAAGTAATATATTAATTAAAAAAAAAAAAAAAGAAAAAAGCTTAGACATGAAAACTATGAAAACTTTGATGACATCAAAGGTTAAGTTTCACCATTCAAAACAAAAGCAACTTCAGCTAAAGCAGCTTGTGTAACAGATATGATACTTAACAAGTATTTCTGACCAAGAAGCAAGTTTGTACTATGCAGACCTACTCCCCAGTATAAAAGAATTTGAGAGGATCATTTAATATTTTTCTTCTCCTAGTGTAGCTCTCTAACTTCTTAGAAGATTAATTTTGCTTCTCTCTTATATTCATGTTGATGGCAATCACATTACTGAATATATCTGATTCTGAAGAGAATTTTTTTTATCCAATCCAGAATTGAGAATAATTTGCTTTCTGTGTAGTTTTTGTGTTGAAGATTATTATCATGAAAAATAAAATTGAAATAAAGAATCTGATTTCTAAAGGGCAGATTACTTCCATAGCAAACCGGTTTACTGGTGCAAACATATTCAATTGCTCCTTTGCTTGGAAACCTCTATTGGACTGTAATCACTATCTGGGATTTTGCAGGTTTGGAAGTACTTTTCTGTCAACAGATTGACTTGAAAAATGAGGTAACAGCGTTCCAGAATACCTGTATTAAATAACTTTGTTCACTTTTTTTTTTTATGGCAACATAGATGAGAACAAAAAGGACAATCTGAAGTTTATTCTCTTTTTGTTTTATTGGATTTTGTGATTCCTGTGTGAATTAATGCAGTTATCAAAAATACTGCCATTTCACAATTTTTATGTTCTTTGCAGTCATTTGTTCACTTACAAAATATACTTCCCTTGCATGTATTTGTGAATTGTTTTTTCAGCTATGTGCCATTATACACAATAAGACAATGACATATCTGTGTGTTTTATCCGCTGTTTGGAACTCATTTTGAAGCTAGGAAAGAGGTCTGTACCAGATCAAGCATCCAGGATATTAATAAAGTATTACATTTAAATCAATTGTGGATTTAGGAATGGTGACAGATTTATTGTGCCAAAATGTCAGCAAGGGAGAAAGAAAGAGTAAGAGAGTAGAAACAATTCAGATTTCCAGGGCTCTCCCCAAAATAGCTTTCCCTAAAGCATGGCTTTCCTTCACTGGGCTCCCCACTGCCAGCCCTTAGCAGAGGGCCTGTTGAGGGGGTTTTAGCCACTAATGGCACAGTGCTGATCCTGATCTGCTTGACTAATGTCACACCCAGCTGGCACCCATCCCAACAGCAGCCTCACAGTGCTGTTATAACCCTGCAACCCTGGGCAGCGTCTCCCAGATCAGGATGGCATTAAGCATCAGTGCCTGGTGTCCTTGTCTGGTAGCACCATGCCTGCAACTACCACTGGGGTAGGATGGGGGGAAAAAAAGCAAAATAAAAAAATCAGGCTACATGCTGAATCATTTTAAGACAACTAAGTTTTCTCCAAAATGTTTTCAAGGCTTCCTCTCAGTTTTGCAAAAATGAGTTCCTTAAAAGCTGAGGCCTCTATGATGAAAATGCAGCTCCTTCATTTCTCCATATTTCAATTTATTTGTGAAAATAGTGAAATAAAAATGTTCCCAGATTGCTCTATTGGTGTCAGAGTAGGGAACTATCTGAAGTAAAAATAACATATCTTTTAAAATATTTTCATATCTTCCAACTAGCTTTGCAACTGCTCCTTTCCTGAACCAAAGTGAGTTTTTGGAATACGTGTCACTGATATGAATTAAATTGAACTAGAGGATTTATTTGCCCAGGATTCCTCAAAAAGTGGAAACATATCAAACTGCTCAATCAATCTGAGACAACACAACCAATTAAACATTAGTGAGGAAAAAAAAAAAATATCTGTATCTACAAAACCTGTCACAATTACTTCTCTAATTTTTTCTGATACCTAAAGACGAAAATGGATCCAAGAATTAAGATTGTCAGCAAAAACGTTTTGTATAATTCAAGTTTTTCTTTCACTTTTGAAATTAAGAACTATTAAAGATTTCCATGTATAATGCATTAAGTACAATTAGACATTTCAATCTAATTTGGTATCTTATTACAGGAATAATTTTCTAAAATTATTATAAAATCAAACAATTTTTCATCATTTATTTCCAGAAGCGTACCATCAGTTGTAAATGTGTGTTGTGAACTTCCTTACTGTGAAGAGTTAGCCAAAACCATTATGAACTAAAAAAATTATTTGTACTTTCTGAATTGAGTGTTATTGGTTTTGTTTGGATTATGAATTCTTATTCAGAATTCGTCTCATCTGTCCTTTTTTTTTTTTTTCATCTCATCTAGCTACTCTTTTGAACTAGAGATGACTTGGATTTGCTGTGGTGAAATAACTAGCTTTCAGACAACTGGTGTTAATTTTGCCAATTGCAAGCCATCCTCAAATTACTTTTTGTTGCATTAATGATATATAAATACCACTTGTAAGACCAATCTTGATCACAGACTGAAGTGTGACTGTAGCTTCCTCTCAGCTTTAAATTGGTTTGGGAATTGCTTGCAGCACAGCTGCCGTAGCATCGCCCATGCCACAGACTGCCACTTACCCTGAAGCAGCCCAGTATTTGGGCATCTGCAGCCTGCACCGAGCTGTTTCTACAGGCACACCTCCAACTGCAAGTGAAGAGGAACTGAACTACAAGTGAAAGCAAAAGTTTAGCTGAAGGGATGATCTTGTTTTACCCATGTGTTGAAATAACATGATTTTAGACACTGGGGCTTGGGGGAGGTGGAAGATTTTCTCAATACCCACCACATAAATAGGCACGGCCCTGGTGAAAGATGTCCCTCTTGAACCTGTCAGTCCTAGGTCTACTACACAGCATTGCGTTTCTTCGGATAGTCAAGAAGTTAAGCGTGCACATTGCAGTCTAGCAGTCCTTGCCAAGACAATGAAATCACTGGCATCTCGGCAGGTTGCCTGATGGCTCTTACTGCTCCATGGAGCAGAGCAATGCAAAATTGAACAGATGTAACTGAAATATTTCACTACAGGAAACTTCTTTCTTACATAGTGTATGCAGTGTTGATGGGCATGTTAGGAAGAGAGATAGAGAAGAAACGTCTTTCATGTCTAATATTTGTTATTTGCTAATGATAAATTTAGTTTGCAAAGTACCAAGAACATAGTCTCTGCATGGAGGATTTCTAGCCAATGCCTCTGGGCTTAAACATCAGTTAAACATTTCAGCTTAAACACCATTAAGTTTTTTGGAGCATCTGGTATATAACTCTATAACTTCTCCTACCAAACTTTTCCTGGTAGCAGACGTGAAAATGAAGAAGCCAAGAAGCTCATCTCAATTCAAAGTGGATAAATTCACCTGACAAATTGCTATAAGAGCCAAGTAATCCTTTAGTGGGTTACTGTAAGTCCCATGTGCAAAATCCTACTAGACATTAGAATTAAAGAAAAGAGATGAAAAGAAGACACCACCTTTTTCTTAAAAAATTACAACAGATATCCACGTGACACATGGAAATTGTTTAGGAATATAAAAGTAAATCCAGCCTCCCTAATAGTTTTGCTAGCTCATTCTACAAATAAGGCAATCTTCAAAGAACTGGCAATCAATATTGCTGTACAACTTTCTTCAGCCTGTGAAACATACTGTCAGCTCTCTCACAACTCAAACAGAGATGGTTTTTGGGGATCTGGATAAAACTGTGTAATGTATTAATCCTCTATATCACCTTTCTTCATGCACACATGATCTGTGAAGGGACAAAACATATGGGATGGTGGTAGGGGAGGACGGTACACAAGAGTGGGAGGTGAGACAAGGCAGGATTATCTCACCTAGCTTGTTCTCCAAAAGGTAGGTGTGGAGGCCTGCATTAGCCACCCACCCTCCCTATTTCTCTCTCTACCTCCTCCCTATGTCTTCTGGTTGGCTTCAAATGTCACCACTAGTTTCAGGATCTTGGTTAGGGAACCTAAGGAACAGAGTTCAGAGCTCTCAGATACCTGGTTATGGCCATGGCATGAGTCACATTAGAAGATAGAAGGGTAATATTTGAGGCAGCCATGGGAACAAGAGGGTTTCAAAGGCAGGGCAACTCTGGGGAGCTTGCCTGTAGGACGAAGGCACTTCTGAAAATCCCACTCCTTCCTTAGCTAGAGATCTGCTAGCAAGTACTTAGTATCATTGAGGATACTCTGAATAACATCATTTATTTATTCAGGTATTTGTCTTATTAGTTGATTTTACTAAAATAATAGTTATCAGAAATATTTATTTGTCATAGATTTATTGTTAGAATAAACTGAGCCTAGGTATTTATGTTGATTTACTCAGACCAGTTGTCAAACTGAGAAAATAGATATAATACCTTTGCAGCATAATTGGCAGAAATTGTGCCAGGCCATAGCAAGACAGTAGTATGGATGTGCGGCCGATTAATTTGGTTTTAGCAGAAACTACATTAGAAACCTGTAAAATTTGGTCCACAGAATATAGATTGATGACTAGGAGTCTGGAATAGTTTGAAAATCTGAAAATCAGCTCAGGGTTACATACAACATGGGGATGCACAAATAAATTTGGAAAAAAATTAGAAAGGAAAATATAACTATTTTAATATATTGTGGTTTATAAATTGTATTAAAATTTAATCATATTTTAAGTCACACATGTAGTAATATCTTAAAAGTTATTACTTGTGAAGATAACAGGCTTCTCCTAAAAATCCTGATCTAGTACTTCTTAACCTTGGCTAAAACTCTGCAGCTGTGCAAAACCAACTGCTTTTCCCATTTTGTCTCTCTTAACACTCAGACTGTATATGACACACACAAGGTGAAAGGTGAAGTAGAATCAAGTACAGAAACCATGTAGGCTGATGATATTAAAATACGAACTCCAAGTCCTAGGAAAATACTTTTCCTACTTTTGTCCAGAGACTTTTTTCTCCATCAGTTCTTTTAAGTTTGTCTAACTCTTCTTCACAGAATACACACATTTTAAATATATGGTGAGTTTCACATTTTGGGACTTTTGAAAATATGATTGTAGGAATCATAGGGTTTTTTAAATGTATTATGGAAAAAATCAGTAAGTTAAACTAGTTTCAGTAAGCAATTCATTTCTGTGATTTTGGAAATGCTACTTCTGGCTATGTAATCAGCTATGCGGCCATTTTTTTTTCCTTAATGCACTTTGACAAGAGGAAATAACCCTGTAGGAATTACCAGGACAACAGGGAATAAAGAAAAGGAGAGAATATAAATATGAAGGTATTTTCACTTCATGAGAATTAATAATGGTGCCCGTGAATAAATATTTGAGGAAAGTTGTTAGTACAATGCAATAAGAGCTCTCTGGTGGCAAAAAATTATCATTACACTGCATCTCATTGTTTTACAGGCAATAAGGGAGTTTTGACCTGCACACTTCTTTTCCCAATTCATTTGAAAATATAAGAAAACTGTGGTTACAAGAATATGGTTTTGAACTGTGGATTGTTTTCCTGTTAAAAATGTTAACTTAATAGATCCTGCACTTCTAATCTTCTATATCTGCACCATGTTCCTGTTCCTACCAGAGCAGTGATTTCTTCCCAAGGCCTTCTTCACAACATCAGTTCTGAAATTTTGTACTCATCTTATAAGGTGCTCCTAATGGCCTCATTTTATATTTTACTATTTGATACCAATTGCATTTTTTAACTCTTTTTAGTTGAAAGAGAGAAGACACGTACTACGCAGTGTAAAGCAAGCTCTTAAACAGAGTGCATGAAAATGTATGAAAAAGCTCCACTGATTCCTTTCTGACAGAAGCTGACAACCCTCCAGCTTTTGTGCTGACAATATTTTCAATGCAGACAGGATGTCAATACAAAATTGTATGTGCAATGCAAAACAAATTACAATATACTCAATAAGTCACTACAACAGAATGCAATGTAGTAAGTACTGACCCAATGTCCTAGTCATGAACATATGCATTTCTACATCAGCAACTCAGTTGAGAACCTAGCCTGCCTGACAGAAGATCTCACTTATTCTTAAATTTTGCATCCTTGATGCAGTACTCCTCCCACAGTGTTTCCCTACGTACCCAAGACAGTAAGTGACAAGACAGAGCTACTTTTGAAAATATCTGAGGAAGGCAACCCCTATGTTATCTGATTGCACAGCTTTAGCTCATCCATTCACACATTTCCCAAAATTTCTCTACCTTCCTGTATCTAAAAGCAAACAAAATAAAAGTGTGATAAGTAGCAACAAATCTCATATTGCAGTCAGTAAAACATCTGCCCTTGGCTGTGAATTCAAAACAAAGACTGTCGTATTGAAACTGGACACTTTTACATAGATTACAAAGACATATTTCCCACTCAGCAATTCCAAAAAAAAACCAACCCAAACAACCCCACCCTATCAGGACAGAAAATTCTTTCTATCCACTTCTTTCCAGCACTTGCTTACACTGTTAGTCGATTCCTTCTATAAATCAGTGTTCTCCTTAATGATGCCCTCCATTGCCATCATCATTATTACCATAAGCTGTGTGGATAGAAACATGAATAAAGGAGAAAGTCAAACATGTTAAAAATCCAGAGAAAAAATGAAAGAAACAAACAAAAACCCCAGAAATATTTCTTGTGTTACTGAGCTTTTTAGCCTTTGCATGATATGAAAGATTCAAACCAAAACAAATCTTACCTTTTTCACTGTTTATTTTGTCTATTAGGCTTGAAAACCACTTTGAAAATATAGTTACTCTACTCTGTTTTAGAATAATGGAAATTATAATTCATACATTCAAATCCATTATTTTCCATAAATAAATAGTTAAAATACATTTCTGTTATTGTTTGTGGAGTGAAAGCTCATAAGGTGTGAAAGAGACTCTGATAAAATACTTGGTTTAGGTCACAGAATGTCCTTGGTCAGACTCTTTAACTCCTTAAAAAGGGAGGAGACATAAATCAGACACTTCAAGTGGCTGTTTTTCTACGTGGTCACCCCCAAATGGCATAACAAAACTTGGGTTTTGTAAATGCTGTGAGATTTCTTGTCCACAATTTGAAGAAAGGAATGGGAAAAATGTCCAGGGCACTTAATACATTACTGAGTGGAATCAATTTCAAAATTTGTGTCTGATGCAAAATTCTCATTTCATAATAGTCAGCCAGCCTTCCCTGTAGGGGAATTTCAGCTGTCCCCAGGAACCTCCATCATGGTACTCAGAACATAGGCAGCTCCCTTGCCTCCCCAGTATATCCATAGCTAGTCCTGAGAATGTATATTTTTAATACAGAACAGTGTGGATAAACAGCATTATTTCAGAAGGTAAAACAAAGAAGGAGACTGGAAGCAGACTTGCAGGAATGAATGGGAGTTGCTGTGCCTTGGGTCGAAGTATGCAAACTCTTTCAATTAGCAGCATCACTCACAGCAAACTCCATGCATACTAAAATGCATACTAGAATGAAAAAGCATACTTAGAAAGCATACTAAAATGAAAATAAAGAACTGCCTATTGATAACATGATTTAAACCTGAGAATATAAGGCAGTTTTTGTTTTCAAAGAATTTTAAAGTATGTTTGTGACTCCCCACTGACATTTCAAGGAAACATAACATGACATTTAATTATTGTTGATTTGTTTTTCTGTATACAATCAACAGCATATTTCTTAGAACGTGTTTGTCTCATAAAATGCAATCCATGCTTGGAATATTAATATGCAAAAAGGGAAATTGTCACCAAAGGTAAAGACCCAGAACATTACTCATTAATCTAGTCTTTGTTCTGATAGAAAAGTCATGCATAGCAACCAAAAGCTTACTGAGGTGCATTACAATTTCTATAAACTAGTTGATGGGCAGATTAAAAAGAAAAAAATAAATTAAAAAATTTGTGCAAAGGGAAATATTGAGTTCTCCTAGCTGGAACATTTAAATATCAAGTTAAAATAAGCTCAAGTTAGATATGGGAAAGAGCAGGCTCTTGTTAGCAATTTAGCAAAGATTTGACATCACTCATGAGAAAAAAGATTAATTTGCAATCATACTACTTTAAAAAAAAATAAAAAAACATCTTTCATTTATCAGTGATTTGAATGGGAAAAGTGCCATAAGTTAACAAAAAAAAAAAAAAAGGCTGGTTTTA
The DNA here is from genome assembly GCA_004320125.1 of Scolopax mira. NCBI lineage: Eukaryota > Metazoa > Chordata > Aves > Charadriiformes > Scolopacidae > Scolopax > Scolopax mira. The sequence goes on along the minus strand of BJBW01011131.1, from coordinate 49,812 downwards.
AAACCAAAGTTCCTTTTTATTACAACTTAATGTTGATACTTGGAGGGGTAATGTGGTATTTATTAATCTGTCAGGTTTTCTTAATAAAATCTGAAATACAAATTCGTATGAATCTAGAATCCAGAGCTTTCATTTAAATAATTGTTCATAAGGTAAAAATCAAAAGAACTGGCATAAACACTACTGAAATAGACTGAATTTTATTAAGTACTGGATGTTACATGTAAAGGAATCTGTGTATATTTGATTCAGTCTCCTTTAACATGGAAAATTATAAAATAATACAGGATCATTACAGTTTAAATTTTAACAGTGCAAATAAAGCACATATTCACAGCTGCTTTCCTGAATTTATGTATGTAAATATGTAGTATTTTGAAGATACAGTTCTCTAGTCAGTGATGATAATACCTATTTTTCAAAGTGATTCTGCAAATGATGCTGGAAGCCAAGATTTATGTGTGTGTCTTTTTTTCTATCTATAAAATATGCATTAATAGGTATGGTATATATTAAAAGTTGCAAAGTCCATATAATATTATTTAAGGATTTAAGTTCTTAAATTTAAGTGTGAGTGTATTCCTTTCTACATTTATCAACTGAAAATTATTCTTTAGCTGTAATTTTGTAGGGCACATTCAAACATGATTACCCCTCTGGTGAACATGTTAAAATTTAAGTTACACAAGTAATTTATTATTTTGTATTCAACACCAAGATAAAGTTCTCAATTTTTTAAAGGTATTGAAGTAAGTCAAGCACCATGTTGGCTGATTTTAGACTTTTAATCTTAATTATTTGAGAAGTCTCTTGTACTCTTTCTCTCTTACTGCATTTGCTACACCAAATTTTTCCCTCAAAGCAGTAACCACAACAAAACCCCAATTAATACTATTGCAGTCTCTGGGATACTTCCTCTTTGATCTGGCTAATTTTGTTACAGCATAGGAATATGTCAGTTCAAAATGTCTTCATATTAAGAATTAAAGAAGAATTTTGTATGTAGAAAGTTGTCATGAATTTGTGTCTGCTCCTAGTCTGAACCTCTGAAAGGCTGCATAGTGTCTCTTTGAAAAAATGTCTGGAGCACAAAGAATTCATAGTCTTTATTGGTCATTAAGACATGAGAAAGGGAATCACCCATTATGATAGCCTTGTATCTAAATAGTGATGCTGAATTTTTTTTTTTCCTGTTGGCTTGGAAGTCCTTTTTTTCTGAGAGAAATACTACCTTTCCTTACCCTTCAGGTGTGCAGCTGGATATGTGTATCACCACCTCAGATTGCATTGTTTTACATTTAGGATAGCCTTCCTCACCCAAGATTATGATAAATCTCACTCTTGAGAGTAACAATGCCTAAAGGAGTGTCAGATACTCACATCTAGAATGAAGGGTGCTGATACAATCCTGAATGACTCACAAGGACAGACTTATTAGAGTCCACTGTTGTTTATATGAGCAACGAAGTCTGTTAGCATCAGACAAAAGAGCGCAATGATACACATCACAAAATAGGATGAAAGCAGAACAGGCAGGTGGACAGTAAGAGAAAATTAAATGCAGTCAACGACAGGTGGATAGCCAGGATGCCATCATCAGTACTGCATATATTAGCTACCAATCTCTTATTCTCTATCACTTGATACGTTTGTATCACAATTTCCACTTGCACAAGTCATAACAAATCTCCTCAGCATGCTAATGGACTGCTCTACAGTTTTAAAAACCACAAGGAATAGTCTCTCTCAGTTTTCTTCCCCATAACATGCTACTCAAGGGTTGCTACCATTGTGCAGAACTACACACATCCTTTCCTACAGCACTAGCCCCCAGGACTGCAATGTACATTCTAGCACCCTAAGTTCTCTGAACTTTATTAACCTCTGTTTACATGCTACTTCCCAGAAAATATATAACATCATTATTCCACAGTAGTGTAAAAAACACTGTTATCATTGCTACATAAGCAATAAGCCAGCATTACCCTCTATAAGTTTATGATCATGCTTCAGAGAAAATAGTCTTTATTGTATCTGCAATATATGGCAGTGTTGCCATGTTTTTGTCATTGATATATGTCCTAGTGGTACTCTTCCTCGGTTGTGTCCTCCTTTAACTCCTACATAAAGACTGTTGGCTCACACTGATGCTCTCAGGAAAGGAAGTAATTTAAAACTGCCTCAGCCAACTGTATTTCATCAATTAGAATAGCAGCAATCAATTATATCAATTACAATAGCAGTATCTGAGTCTACATGTTTATCTTCAGCCAGGGATGAAGATAAATACAGACCCAATGAGTGAACTGATTCTTCAAGACTTTTTTGATATCTAAAATGACATTTAAGCAGATTCTAGACACTAAAATGAAAAATCCAAACAAATAAACAACAAGTTTTTTTGGCTACTGCATTAACAGAGGTATCTGTAGTCACTTGGCATCTCTCTTCTTGGCATGAGGGTTTCCTCAGTTGAGATGTTCCACCTCCCATAAAATTTCTGTGTGTGCAATACCATGATTAAAGATTAAAAGAGGTTCAGTTCCCTGAATCATTGAGCTCCACACAAAGTGGAGCAGCCATAGCCACTTATGCCCAAAAATATAGCTAGAAGAGCAAAATATGCCCATGTTTTATATCAGCTCATTTTCTAATGACAGTGTTATTAAATGATATGTCTGTTCAATTCTATCCCTCTCTCTTTGTTTTACTGAGAGTGTCCTAACCACAAGCTGACAGAAATACCCAGAAACTGGAACCACAGCCTCAAACACTCAAACATCTTCAGCTAAGTTCAGTGTCCACCCCAGTTATTCTGGATGAAATATCCAGTAGATTTCATCAAGTTACACCATTTGCAAGCAAAGGCTCTGTCAAGCTTTTAAGATATATTAGAAACTGATGGCTGATTTTGTCTTCACACACAGGGACTTTAGATGCATATTGAAAACCATGTTGAATCAGGAGGTAGCTCAAGAAGTGAGTAAAAGACTCTGTCAAGGGAGGCAGACAAAATGCCTCAGAGGCAGGAGTATAATGAAAGGTGGTGATAGCTTCACCCATTCATTTCAGTTCATCATCTGTGACAGTCCTTAGCTTTTTTAAGGAAAAAGCATTTTTAAAAATCTGATGACAGAAAATAGATCTGGTTCAAGTGATCATGGTTTAATTTCCATGTCAAATTATCTAAATTAAATGATAAATTAAAATAAATTATTAATCTATATGTTTGATTTCAAAAGGGAAATGAGAGAAAGAGAGTTACTCAGCAAAACCAAAATAACTAAAGGACACAGGATCCCTATTCAAGTCTTTCATCCTCTCTTCTTTCATAGAGAAGTTTATTTTAGAAAGATACCTGCATATATCAGTTTTTCAAGGCAAATGGTACATAATTTGTAGTTTCTGGAGAAAAGAAATAATGGTAACTACACTCTTAAAAGTGTAGTCAGAACCTATGAACTACTTAAGAGCTGCTGAAGTCTTGGAATTCTTATCAACAATATATAGAAAATTTTGAGCACTCAAGGTCACCAAAGATCAGGCCCACAATATTTTCAAATTATATTATTTCTGAAAAAAAGGTAAGCATCTAATAAAACATGAGAAAAAAAAAATGAGCAGAAAAACACAGACAGCCAGGAAATGGTAAAGAAACTACAACTTTGGACTGGAAAATGCAAACTTAGAAGTAAGGTAACCACAATCTGTTATTTCTCTGCCAGAAAGCTCTTCTAGTGCAAGCCCACTTTAACAACTTCCATTTTGTGTGTGTGTGTGTGTTGGGAAATCCAGAACCAAAATTGCTTACTCTTTAATGTGAGTTTCGTGAATGTTTTGCAGCCTAAATCACAATTAGATAAACCTTGCCAAAACTTAGCCTGCATGTGAACGTGTCCCGGTTTTGTTTCACTGTATTTTTCTTAACACTCTTATTTTTCTCTTTTTAAAATGCTACTAGAATGAGGTTTCCAAGTATTATATCACACCACAGATGTTTTAAGTGTTCTCTTTTTCTTCACCCAAATCATGTCTTTATATCTAGATCTTTATGAGTAATGTCCACACAGGATATTGAGCCCATTCATAGGGGTAGCCATCCAGACCAGACAACAGATGTAAGTGTATATTCAGCTTGTTTACACTTACTTAAATGCGGTCAGTGATGTTGGCACCCCTTAATATTAATGATTGATTTTGTAAAGCATACAGAAATAGTAATTGGGAGCAAGATCCCATCTCCATGATCACTAAGGTTACCTATTAGGCCAATTGGTAAACAAACGGAACAGAAAGACCAAAACTGCTTTAGGGAACTCTGCTTCTAAAACTAGGTCCACTGAGAGCCTTTCATCCCGCCGTATTCTGGTAAAAGTAAAGATATTTTTAAGATCAAATTATCCATATGACGAATTCATGAAGACTACAGATCAACATGGAGACCTATGAGACTTTATTGTATTGTCTGTTCAAATGCGTTTTTTTTCTCTCTAAGTTGAAATTGATTTTTAAATCCAAACCAAACTTACAAGCTCTAAAGACAAAATTATGCACTTTGGTCTATGTTGCTACCATCATTAATGCAATTATTTGTTTAGATTTATCAAAACAAAGCAATTTACCATTCAGAAATAAATTTATCCCCCCTCATGGACAATATTGCTAAGCATTTATCAGTGGTGTTCTTGTGAAATTGTAGTCAGAATAAGCCAACCTTCAATTGCCTACCTCAGAGTTGAATGTTAGAGAGTACAAATAGCTCTAGGGCGAGTCTTTCCATCTTCTCCAGTACCACAGCTACGTACAGTGCCTCATGTTATTATGGAGAGCACAGAAACAAAACTCCCTAAAAAATAAACACTCAAATAAAAAAACCTCTCTCCTCCTACAGAAGAATAAAGGCACAGCAGCAGATTTCCAACACATCAACACCTGTGTTTGCTTTTCAGTTCTTTAAAAACAAATAAACAAAAAACCTGAAATCTTCATTCAACAAATATAGTCATCAAGGCAGCATTAAAATCATGACCATAAAACAACCCAACATGAGTTTCTGAATAAGCCTGATAAGTAGCAAGCCTAATTTAGGCCGTAGCTTGACTGAGTGATAAAACATACCTGAAATAGATTAATCATTATGAGCCACACTGCTCAGCTGATTGTGTTTTTAAACAATCCAAAGCACTAACTCCATCTTCTGTCATAGGAAAATACACCCTCCACTCTAGCAGTATAATTAGGCATCTTTTTTCTCTTTTCTCCCTTTGTTTTTTAAAGAATTGCATAGTAATTTTTTCAATCTAAGAATTTTATTGAATTTATAAGCAGAAAAATAGTAATTTAAGGCAGGCTTTCCCCCCTTATTTATCTTGAATTCACTCACATAATTGTGGATATCTACATGCAATATGCAAAATTACATTAAATATTACATTCACTTTTCTATTAGGTAAAACTGTTTTAATGACTTGGGTAAGTCAATTTCCCCTCCTGTTTTGTTTTCTAATATGTCCTTTCAATGAAGTTATTTCTTCTCTTGTATGTAATTCCATATAGAACATCTATGTGATGCACTACTTGAAAACATTGGCTTCTGTCAAGATGTATTAATATCTACCTCACTGGCATCATAGATTTTCATTATGAGAAAACTCATGCAGAAACACAGAAGTACTCTCCTTTCTTTTGTCGGTGTGCTGAACTTGTGTTTCTTAGGCAGAAAAAAAGCGGAAGAAGAAACAAATCTGAGGAAGAACCATCTAAATATAATAGCCCAGTTAAGCTAGAAGGTCACCTAACTTCCCTATATTGTTTAGGGGAAAAGAGAAAATCCTTGAGAAGAGACTGAGAGACTATCTTCTTAGTTTAAGATTTTAAGTCGGGTGGCATGAATACACTTTTTGACTCTATGATAATTGCTTCTGTGGCAAAATGTTCTCTGTATCTCAACTGGAGAGTTTAATTCTATATTTAATTTAAACAAATTATTCCTTGACCAGCCAAAATAAAGATGCTAAATATCATACCAATGTGTTGTCTGCATGTCTACACATCCCTATTGCACTAATCCAGATGCTTGTCCTGGTGTTTTGCACCACTTTCTGCAGGCCACATTCCTCCCAATTTTTGCAGTCCAGGGGTCCCTACCCAGCACTGTGATGAGGAGCAGCAGAGGGTACTAAGTGGTGCTCATGGGCTGGCTGCCAAGGCAGTATGTGAGGGCACACAGCAGCCAAGTGCTGAGCGTGAATGTCAGCCATTCCTGCAGTCTTCCTCCTCTGCGGAGGAACCACTGCTCAGAAACCTCATGAGAGTTTCAAATTTTATTTTATTTTTTAATAGTAGAAAGAGGCTGAACCCATATAGTGTGAAAATCTGGGTATTCTAAAAATGAATTATACGTATAAAATTAGATTGAAATACACTTTTAAGTAATCACTCATTTAGTTCACTTTATAAAGACTTGTCACTAATTTACATATAGTGACCATATTGTAAATACACAGTTGTGTGCATGTATATTTTTTACTCCAAGCAGATGCATAACAACATGAATCCATTTAATTTTCAAGACACAATCCATTAATTGTCAAGACACAACACCTGGACCATTGAAGTATCTGTCAGACTTACCTGATACTACACTAAGGAGTTGTTTCCATTTCATCTAGTCAGCCACCAGCTGAACACATCACTTCAAGCAAGTAGATTCATCTCATTGTCTCATTTCCAGATTTCTCTCTGCCAAGTGCTTACAAAATTGAGACAAGACATACAAATGTTTCAAGAACTATAGATTAAATATGCTAAGAGAAATGCAAGCCATTGTCGTCATGCAATGGACTGTCTTCCAAGGGCTGTCAATTCCAAATAAAATCATGGGAGCTGAAGTTCTCTGCAAAGTCATTTTCCTGGACGATTAATTCTGAATTGCCATTTACAGAATAATTGCACTTTTGTTTCCCTGGGGATCTCACTGGTGTGCTTGAACCGGTGCTATCCTTCTTAACCCTCACATCAAAATATATACAGCAGAAATGGAAGTCATGAGCTTATAGGTCATTAATGCAGAGCTGGGCCTAAGGGTATCTTTAATAGTTCTGTTGAGGACATCCTTACAATGACTGCATTTTTAGGGGAGTGGAAAGATTTTGTACAGAAGGACACAGCTGGATCTATTCTGAGAAAGGTTAGTTGGGACAGCTGAATGTCCCTGAGGAGATAATAAATTGCATTGGCCAATTTGATAGAGCTGATTCTGAACTGGAGGAAATCCAAACAGCAAAAGCCTTTTGAACGGTAAATACTTCCCCCATTAATTTCTGAAAATACAGGTAGGCTTGAGGGAGTTTCAGTTCGACTATCCTTTTTTTTTTTTTTTTTAAGGTAACTCGCAGATAAAAAATGTGTTGTACTTGAAAATGACTCTCACGACTTTGATGAGGCTCGGGTTGAGAAGAATTACTCTTTCTCTCCTTTTGGGAACCACCAAGGGAGGAGTGAGGCTAACAAAGTTAATGACTTGATGTCAGAAGTCAGAAGTGGTGGCTCTGAGGCAAGAAGGAAGCGTGGCTGCCTCCCGCTATTATGCAGGGTAACGAGGAAAGCGCTGCATTAGCAAGAACATCGTCCTGGCCATACTTTTGTCAAGCTCTGAATAGAAGGTCACCGTCTCCCTCATTTTTCCCTTCCAATCAATATTTAGCCTGCTCAGCAGCCGCCAGAGCTGGCTGCCTCTGAACTTCATTGCTGTAAGTTACTGAGAAACCGGCTTATTATGACAACTCAGATCTCCCATCAGATCTGACCTGCAGCGGCTGCCCTGTCTCTTTCAATCTACTCCAAAGTACAAAGATCACTCCAGCGCACACCATTTACTCCACAAACCACTGCAGAGAAGCTCCTGATCAATAGGAAAAGTAACAGGCTATGAAGGGATGGGGGGCCAAGTATGTTACATAGGACAAAAAAGTCTATCCAATAAAGTCAAGGTAGCTAGTTGTTAAAAAATTATAGCTATGAAGACATATTGTTTAGAAAGTTTTGTCTCCTCGTCTTGTACCAATCAGGGCTTCAACACAAATGGATTTTTCAAAGGTTGTTTCACTTTTCACAAGACCTTGGGCAAGACACACAGTATCTGTAATGTCACTAGCCAATATTTTTTTTTGAGAGATGTTAAATAAACACTCAATAACAGAGTCATTTTAGCAAAAATTATCATGCAGACTCAGAGATTTAGGGGTTCAAAAGAGTGATAACAGTACACACAACTTTTAGTCCCTTGGTTAATAGTTGGATGGTAGCAAGGGTCTAAAACCACCATGGTAGCAGTTGTTTTGGGAGATGCTAAGAACCGAATGAGCAAGGCAAAAAAATCACTTGGCATCTTGTTATGTAGGTAGCCCATAAGAAGTTATCCTTACCAGGTAACTAGATTTACAGTGCATCTGTTAGTACATTTTACAATATTAAAATATTTTTATTTATTTAATCTTACATAACTTTTTATTTGAAAGCAGGAACTGGGAAATAATGTTCTGTCTTTATCCAGAATTTACTTTTCAATATCAAATCACAGTTTATCTGTTTAGGAACTAGACTATTGCTTTAGTATAACATATCAGACCTTCATCCACTACAAATGCATCTTCAGCTGCAGTCTGAATGCATGTATTCATGTGAATTATTCCTTGATAATAAAAATTCTTTATGAATTACAGTTTTGAAAAGCAATATTATATCATTACAAGATTGTGTTCTCTTTTACTTCAGTTTAAAAATGCTGAAATCTGGTTATCGTGCAAAACACAACTAGCTTTACAGAAAAGACAATGAAAATATTTTGTTTTCCTATGGTAATCTACTTGGAATTTTTTTGGCTTTCAAGAGGTCAATGATAAATCTGCCTGTAAATTTGCAGTGAGACAAAGGTGATTTTGGACAGCATCTGTATAAGCTCTGAAGCAAAACAGTAGAATTTGTGCAGAAAAAGCAGTACTGAAAATAAATCTTTGACCAAATGAAATAAATGATGAATAAAATGACAGCAATGATATAGGTATGTATGTAAAAGCCTAACAAACATAGATAATCCCATCTAGCCTTCGTCATTTACTTCAGGTAGAAATTCAAAATACCCTTAAAGAACTTTTCTAAGGAATCTCACTCACGTAGGAAATAGTGGTACTCCTACTGAAACAAAACTTTTCAAGGCTTGCTCACTACTTGTGGATGAGTTTTGATTCACCAAGAACTGCGTTGTGATTATCGTTGCACAAATATCTCAGGGGGAGGGAAGTGATATATTAGTTAAGGTACAAGTTTTGAGCTAGGCTCTATTCCAAGTTCTGTTCCAACTTCCTCCGTGACCTTGAACAAAACACCTAATTCCTCTGTATTTCAGTTCCATTTCTATAAAATGAGGACAAGGAATTGTGCTATCTCAAGTGTCCTGTGAAAAGAAATTAATTAGCAGTTGTGAAGCACTCATATGCTGTGGCCATGGCAATCTTCAGCCTGAAAAAAATGGGGCAATGTGTATGTAGTTTTTCTGTGTTCTGCACACCTACAAAAGATTCAGGGCTACAAGCTTGATGCTTGAGCACTTGGCACTTATGAAATCAATCACAGTCTGTTTCCATCCCCTGTTTGCCTCTGAAGGAGCACAGACGTGTAAGAATTTGATTATAAAGCAGTATACTTGCTATACAAACATATATTTTTATGTCTACTAATCCAAAAACAAGGAGAAAAAATTCTGTTAGAATTCTTATTCTTCCGCTAAGACAAAATTATTTCTTAAAAAATGTATTTTGGGCACACTAAAAACTAACTAACACACAAAGAAGAAAGAAAGAAGAAGAAAAGAAAATGGAGCATCAGCTTCAGAAAATACCCAGCAGGGGAAATTCCCTTTTACCTACTATTTTAGCAGCTAACATACTCTGCAAAATATGCACAGCGATCTCTCCTATGGGAGACACAGCTTTAAATCTCATGGCTACCTCACACCTCCCACATCCCACATTTCTCACCTATTTCTATTATTTCCATTTGATGCCTTCCTACAAATTCATCACAGATTTATAAATAGCTTGGGGATGACTTAAACTGGGGGTGGGATTGGCATATTTAGAATTCATCAACATTTTCAAGAGGTTTTGATGCAAAAACATTTAAAATAGGTATTGATAACTAGTGATACTACATATATATGTAGAGCTATTATTAATATTTATACATTGCCTATTTATGTTACCTGCAAGTTAAACACACAGCTGAACGTGTTGGTGAATTCTCTCTAATTCTCTCTATTATCAATATTCACATCTCAAGAATATTCAGTATGTCTGTAGAGGTTACACTATTCTAATTCATTCCTGTGAGATGTGTGCTATGACTGTCAATTTCACAAATATGAGTCAGTTAATGTCTGAGAGGAAAATAGGAAAAAAACCACACCAATAGAACAACCTTTTAACCCTGAGGCTCAACTAGCACTTTTAGTACTATTCTTTGGAAATACATGCTAGATCTCTGTAAAAACAACTGTTCATTTCAAATGCTTATATTTCTAGAATTTAGTTTAATTGTAAGGATACACTTTTAATAAAATTTTGAATAAAATCTGTTATAATATAGTTTCAAATTAGTTCACTGATTATTCAATCACCCCCTTCAATACTGGATCTCCTTGATGTTTCAAAATCACCAGAATTCTTAAAGGTTATTTTATTCACACACATCTGTAAATGCTCAGAAAACATGAATGCTTCAGGAGTTCTCTATGTATGCATATCTACAAATGTTCATCATATGCTCCTAATTTAGGAGGTTATTTAGGCGTCACCATCACTTTTGGCATTCCCATAGCCCAAAAGTGTTTTCCCATGATGTGTACATTCAGCACCTACTGCAATAGGTACTAACCACACAGAAAAAGACACTATAAAGATGATTGGTAAAACAGAATGTAGTGATAGAATTACAGAAGTTATAGACATTGTAGACTGAAGAATGTTCAAGTGTGGTCGATGTTATTCTTCCCCATTCTGACACTTAATTAACACTCATCTGCCTTTTTTTTGCCTTGAAAATGAATGATTACTGTTCTCTAAACTTTACTGCAGTAATCTGAGGTACTGACAGCTTGGTAGTATATAGCCTCGCTGTGAAGGCAAGAGTATAAATCCATTTTTGAAAGGCAGAATAGAAAGGATGATACTCTAGATTCAACATAATTTAACTTATATGCACAACCAGATTTGAGAGGCAGAAAATGCTACCTGCACTTTCTGAATTATCATGGAATCATTGAATTGTTGGAGTGGGAAGGGACCTTCTAGAGATCATCTAGTCCAACTCCCCTGCCAAAGAATGAACACCTAGAGCACATTACTCAGGACTGCACCCAGGCAGATCTTGAAAATGTCCAGAGAAGGAGACTCCATGACCTCCCTGGGCAGCCTGTTCCAGGGCTCTGTCACCCTCACTGTAAAGAAATTCTTTGTCATATTTGAGTGGAATTTCCCATGTTCCAGCATGCTGCCCCTCATCCTGTCACTGGGAACTACTGAAAAGATTCTGGTTCCACCTTCCCTCAAACCACCCTTTAGATACTTATAAGCATTAATAAGGTCTCCCCTCAGCCTTCTCTTCGCCAGGCTAAAGAGTCCCATCTCTCTCAAACTTTTCTCATAAGGGAGATTCTCCAATCCCTTAATCATCTTTGTTGCCTTATGCTGGAGTCTTTCCAGAAGTTTCTTAAGTTTTAGATTGCAATGCTGAAATAATGAGACCCTAACCCAGCTGTTATTCTTGTTTTGGACATATTGGCAGTGCATTCAGTAGCTGCTGGGCAATGGACAGGGCAACCAGCATTACAACCTCCTGATGTATTATTATAAAAACATGTTTCTTTTTTTGACATATTTTTTGTCTTTCTCTGCAATCCATATATCACTATTAATACAAAAAAAAACAAAACCAAACCTTCAAATATTAATTTCAGGCATGTAGTTAATGTTCAGTGTTTTTATTTAATTGGAAGTTACTTCTTTTCTGAACTTGTCAGGGATATGTACAAGATAATAGGCATTTCTAGAGATGTAATTTCTTTTTTCTCAGAAGAAAAAACACATTTGGGTGTGGAAACCTATAACATCTCTTTATTTTCTGACCAGTAAAAAAATTGTAGGAAAAAAATATTTTTAATTCAGAACAACAACCGAAAATATTTGTGTCCAAAAAAGCTACCTTGTCATTAAACCACTAAGGGGATTCTTCATTTTATCTTTGATAGCTTAATTTTCAAATGATAACATGAAAGGGAGATGGAGAAGTTTATTGCTTTATTGGTACTGCACCTGACATTTCTCAAATTAATTTTAAATACTGAATATGGATCCTCAGAAATAGGAGATTTAGACTTTTCTCTCACTTCTCAATAATTATTTACACAATGAGAAGACTGATTGGGCACATGGCAAGAACATACCTGCAAACAATACTTTCCATCAGATCAAATTAGAATTTTTTGCTTTCAGTAGGATCCTACAAAATGTTAAATCCCCAGACAATTTGCGTTTGGAGGATGCACTCAGAGCTTTGAGGGGTGAAATTCTTTCTATATATGTTATAACTAGGTACAAATCCCATCATTATGCTTCACTAATGAGTGAGCTTTAGATATCTGTTAACACTGTAAGAAACACTGAGGAATTGTCATCCTGCCCAAATAATGAAACCAGCTGTGCAGTGTGGGGTTTACTTGTGTATTGCAGATTACTCACCACGCTAACATCATAGAAGTCTCCAGAACAAGAACTTTTCCCTAGCCAAACCAAAATCACCAGAATTAATAAAAGATCTGCATAAAACACCATATAACTGTGTGTATTGTCCTTGCGTGTCATGAGGCCCCACAGATGGTAGGTTACCTGGTGGTATTGTCCCTGAAGCATTACAGCTCCATTTCTGTTGGAGGAAGGAGGAAGCCCTGATATTTCTGTGGGTGACTTGAGAATTTGTTGCCTTGTCCTGTTTTAAGGCCTGATCCTATACCAATCTCCACATGGAGTGCAGGGCCTTTTGGAAAACAGAGTATTGCAAGACCAGAAATGAATTGCCAAGTAGGTTTTCTTTATTCATTGGCTTGTTTGTTTTTCAGTAGAGTTTGTTTATTGATCAGAAACCTGAATGTCCCAGGAGCTAGAATGTCTATGTTTGCTTAGTGTCCCATTACGTTTTTATGCTGGTTGATATAATTCAGAGCTGCGTTTAATAAATGAGGGTGTAAATGAGCAAAATAATAGCATTTAAAATCATACATCTTACCCTACCCTACCAAGATCAATAAAAATTATTTGTCTGTTTTTTCTGTTGAGTTTGTTGTACAAGTTGATACAAATTCTCTTGCCAAAATCATAGTACCATGAAGTTAGAAAGGAAATTCTTGGAAGTATGGTTAAATTTGCTTGATCTCTAGTCATGATTTCAGTGAAAACTACTGCCAGGCACTATTAAGGTGAAGAGATCCAGTAGGAAATCCATGTAGGGCAAAAGAGGTTTATTGTATCTTCTGCAATAGGAAAGTAGGCAGTGACAGATGGTTCAGAATGAAAAGTTCACAGCAAACACTCCTCCTTTAGATTATGGATAGTTTTGTAGAACAGAATATACATACCTCAGTACAAAAATCTAGCTTTACATTTGAAATCGAAATGCATATTCAAGCACCCATCTTCCCCAGCTGCTATGTAAGATTATGCTGTTAAAGATAGGCAAGCTGGCTCAAATAGCATAAGAAAAGACCAACCTGTATCTCCAACCAAATATAATCTTGATTTTGAAGTAAAACTACATTTTCAAATACTGTTTGAAATATCCTTATACTTCCAGTTCCTCTTTGCTTTTACACCTCTTTAAAACAAGCCCAGGGAAATATTGCATTGTAATCCAAATGAGCTCAGAAAATTTTTGTTTTCAATATGAAATATATAATGGGAAAAGTTTTGTGTAATTCTATGTTTTTAGGCATTTATTTCTATGTCAAATTCTGCAACATCATCATGTTAAATTATGGTATATTCTGTATCATTCCTCACTTTATTTATACTGCTCAAAGAGTGAGAAATATATTTAAATAAGATAAGTGGATTTAAATAGACTGTGAGGTGGACTTGAAGGCTTAATTATTTAGGACTTTTTGGAAACTGTATTTAAACACACATAGCTGAGAGTGATATTTTACACCAACCTGATGTGATTTGAATACAGTTCAAATCTATTCCCACTATTCCTAGGTTAATCTTGAAAGAATATTATATAATCAAGACAACAATATTGTGTGATCAGGAATCAAGCTGAACAATTTCCCCTGAAGTAATGAAAAAAGAGGCTTCCATTTTACAACTACCTTTTTATAAGCTTTGTTCCCTGTTTCAATCTATGTTTCATGAACAAGGCATTTGCTTTTTACATCATAGGCACCTAAGATCAGGTAGCAATTGTTTCTAATTTTTAGAAGGCTGCTCAAAAGGTATTCTATGCTAGCTCAACCAGACTACCAGATGCAAAGCTACCACTTATTTACAATAGTACTCACAACTGGAATATTGATGGGCCACTGCCCATAGATTGTGACTGCTCCTCCTGCAGTGTCATTATGGACCACTTACAAAGGATTCATCTCCAGCAGGGCATTCTCAAACAAACAAATTTGTTAGGCAACACACATCTTCAGCTGAGAAGTACAACTGCCACACACTAGAAAAACATGCTTGTTTCTTTATTCTGAGAATGACAGCTTCTAAATGAAGTTATTGGGGGGTTTCCTCCATTATCTGCAACTATTCATCTACTTCTACTGTTATAATATGTATTTTTTTTCTCTACCTTCTTACTAGCTAGATTTGAGTTGTTTCTTTGGAAATATTCTTCATCCCTTGCTCCCACGAGTTTCTCCACTGAAGTCCTGTATTAGAAGAAACCACTCACATAGACTAACAGATGCTTTATAGGACTCAGTCTTCTATTTCCATACTAGCCACTCACCATACCCCTGAATGTCATTCAGTTGTTCTTTAAATGACATGTAGAATTTTTTTGTCGCTCTCACATTGTCTTTCATAATCTAAGAAAATTATGCTGATGGCGTCATCTTTCATGCTAAAAGAGTTCAAAGAGAGTTATATCTCCACTGGTTATGCAGGTAGTGGAAGGAGACTGGAATTACTGCTAGCTCCACATGATAGTTTTGACTTTGCTGAATATTAGCTTTACCTCGCTTCTGAAATTTAGCTAGTCCTATTCCAAATGCTTTACACCACTCTACTGTCAGTCTTCCGTCACAGGTGTCTGTCCATCTATTCTCCTGAACAACATACTCATTCCTTCATACAACAAGCTTGTAAGTGCCTTCCAACTTTAATGCATATCCTTCATCAAGCAACACAATTGCAAGGAACAAGTTTAAGACATCAATAAAGCCCCTTGGGCAATAAAACTTTCATGCTCTTAGTTAGGTCTACCCACAGTGTTGGGTGCTTTTGTCAGCATGTTACCTACGGGGTTTTTTGCTGCTGACAACATACCCAATTACACTTAATATGCACATCACTGGTTCTGAAGTCACAGCATGTGTATCAGGCAGAACACAATAGACGATGTAGCATGGAAAGCAATCAAAGAGAAATCTGGACAAGATTTTGCAAGAAACCACCAACAAAAACATTAGACAGTTTGTGCAGTTTGATTTTACCTTTTCCTCTTTGATGGTCAAGATGATAGCATTTTGACACCCTCCAATATTTCTTGTTTTTCTATATGGCAAAAGGTCCATATGTCCCCTGGGTACCATCAAGCCCTGGACCGTAAGTGATTATTTTACTAACTTTTGAGATGGACCCGTGTCTATCAATGCATTATCACTACCTTTATAACATCATGTACAACTTTTGACTAAGTGCTAGGAACATCACAGAATTAAATCACTGTTCCTTAACTAATATAGTTTAAAAATTTTCCTCTTTTATTTCTCCCCTTGCCTATGCTCCCTCCGTTCTACCACAATGGACTCATGCTTCTTTTCTTCTTAGCAAATAATTTCCTGCCTCTCATCTCCTTTGTAAATGTTCCTTCTCTTCCCTGGGACTGGATGACAGTTTCATCACTTCTGCATGACTAAATACAAATGGAGCTCTGAGACATTTTGGGAAAGCCCTTCTATCAAGGAATGACATTCACATTCTTCAAAAGCGAATTTTAAAAGAAATGCTTCAAGTGCAGGTATTTTAAGTTCTTTAAGCATTATAGAAGATTTTTTATGTTTTTCTCTACAAAGAGTATAATACAGTTGTGTTCAGGTTCTCTATGTTAATCCAAATGGAGAATGCCATTTAGAATTACAGTCTTTCACTAGCTATGGCTTCGCAGACAATAACAATCTGATGATAGTATTTTACAACAAAATATCAATAATAACATCACTAAAAAATAGTCTCTCAAATGCATCTTATGTGGTTTCCAGTTTAAACACTATGTGTCTGCTAAGATAAAACCCCTCAATATTCTCAACACAACCTTTTAATTTACAGTATTTAATTGTTTTCAGACTAATCTTCCACAGGGGCAGTTGTTCTAGAAAGCTGGTATTTTTCAGTTAAAATCAATAGGAAAATGTTCACAAGGTTCAATGGGGAACAATTGCCTGAATTCAAGCCTGAAGAGAATATCATCAGTCCACTACAAACCCAAAAAACATATGCAACCATTTAAACTGCAAATATATTTTCACAGAGTGCTTTCACCCAGATTGAGGCAATAAGATTTGCATCTATTGCAAAGCCATCTTTGCATACTTCTTTTTAGAAAGTGATCTTAAAAAGTGACTCAGATATTTTTTGCCTTATTTCTTACCATATGATGCAATCAAGGTAATAAGCAATGCGAATGTAATCTAGATGCACAGCCAGCTGTCTCAGACAGCTCACACCATGCTATTAAAGACTCTTTCTGGCTCATGTTTAATGATATTGCAACAGATATGTTCCTGAATTGGTTTTATTTTCTTCCTTTTTAGGAATGTCTTCTGCTTACTTCAAGGAAACACCAAATAAGGTGTTAATGATTATCTTTTCCCTAGATAATTAAAGAACTTTCCTGAGAAATATCATGCTGTTGTTCAGGCTTTTATGCAATGGTTACTAGCAGATATCAAGTGTTTACACAAATATGACACAAATTAACCTAGTAGGAACCTCATTACTGCTGTGTACTTAAATGCTTATGAATTAACATATGTACCCATCTGAATTTGAAGGTGGGAATTGTTTAGCATGCTGAAACTGGAATGGTGTGCTACTTCTCATAAAAGACACAGGTTCCATTCTGGGCTACCATAAGCAACCTGTTTAAATCCAAAGAGCTGTCATATAATACAGGTAAATTATTCAGCTTTTCTATACCACGTTCCTCCCATAGCTTCCTTTCTCCTATCTTTCCTTTCACCATGCCTATGGACCTATTACTTCTGCTTAACAAAATATATGTACACTCCATATTCTCTGTCTCTGTTACAAGTAACCTATTTTGCAGCAGTTCTGTAGCCTAATTTATCACCTGTTACTTTGACACTCTGATGTACATACCTATGAACCTCAGAATTTATCATCCATATGAAATAATTTATCATATTTAAAATGCATTTGATAATATTCCAATAAGTGTTTACACTATCTATTTGTAATTTTAGAAGTTTGACAGACATTATATGCAAATAAAAAACAGGAGGTTGATATTCTATAAGAACTGATAATAATTTAATGGCTGATATTAATTTAATAATTTACTTTCAAAAGGGTTGTAATGTTTGTTAAAATCCAGTTAAAACAGGTAGTTTGATTACTACTCTGTCACTAAGAGTGACAATACTCTAAATTATTACATATATGTGTACCATATAATAAAGAAGAGCACCTAGCCCTCTGATTTCCAAATCTATGAAGAGGATCATTAAGCAACACAACACAAATAATGTAATAATGAGTTACTTCTTGATGATAAATCCATGATGAAAAATATGGGGAAAGGTTAAGTCATAATGTATTATTTGTTATCATTACAACCTTATCTTTGTATCAAAATTTAGCTTTCTCTGACGAACACCTATATCTAGTAAAAAATGTAGCAAATGAGGTTGTCAAAGCTTGCTGCAGTTGGAAAGGTATCAAGAATTCAGTGATATGTGGGAGAGGCTGAGCCCTAAAATGCTTTTGAAAAATGAGTGAAGTTTTTTTTCCCTCAAGCAGCAGGTAATGTGATTTGTCCAACATTATAACCAGAAAAATGCTTTAGGGTCATTTAAAAGAGGAAGATATGTGTAGCAGAGACAGTTAATCTTAGAATGTTAAACCAAGGATCTTTTAAACAAAAGAGTTTCAAGGTCACATGTATCTTTGCTTCTCTCACTGATGTCCATAGTGTGCAAGCAGTGTAATACCTTTAACTGCTTCTTTTCATGGACAGTGCTTCTATTGATTTAACAAATAGAGATTGCTTGAGCATTTCAATATGCTCAGGAGGAAATCCTGGGTACCCATGCACATTGATGGTAGATATCTGCTTCTTGGAAATACAGAAAAATGGTTCTTTAATGAGCTAATGCATAGGAATGCCAAACAAATGGAGGTAAAGTCATAGATTAGTGATCTTGAGGTGAGAAATCTACATTTGCCCTAAATTCTGATAATATTCCCTATCCAATAGTATCAATTTCAATGATAAAGAACCTATATTTTAAAAACTCAAACTTTGAGTAGATCCCTCAACTATTGTTCAGTCGTTGAGCCTGTAATCAACAAAAGTTTATTTCTCAGAATTGCTACAGAGATCTGCATGACACAACCAAATTGCTACAGCCCAGGTGCATTCGCCCTAACTGACAACTAAGTCTGTGCACTTGGTGCTTTCTATTGGCTAGATGTCTGTGAAGATCCAAATTCTGTCCATAAGAAACTTAATCAGATGTGCATGATAAGTTAGGTTTAATCAGTGCTCCAGTCTGTTCTGGAAGGGGAAAGACCATTTCCCTACCTCAAGTTAGTTTTATGATAATAACTATGCTAAGTTTTATGGGGTGCCTAGACAGTCACGGATGTCATATGTATTGTGTGTTTTAACAATACAGACTGAGATATTTTAACTGAAATAATCTGCATCACTGACACTGAAATAACCCTGTGAGTAAGTAGACACATTCAGTTCAGGGGATCATAAGCTTATTTCTTTATTATATTGGAAGTCTGCATAGCATTCCCTGAGAAAAAAAAAAAAAGATGTGAACCTTGTCTTGAGGTTTTATCAGAAGTGGACAAACATAGAAACTGAAGGTAACGGACAAAAGATGAGTAAGAGAAAGAAATGCAAGAAAAATTATAATTTGAACAATAATTACAGGCAACTCTTAGAAAATGAGACTGTGAACTCATAATTCATAAGTTGTGTTATGTGAAATCATAAACTTGGTTGGATATAGTAGCTAAAGAGGATGCTGTTCCTATCTGTGCTCCCACAACCTCTTCTAGGGACTAAGGACTTTCCTCAATAACTGCATTTCACGTGTTGTTTCATTAATTCCAACCCCTGCCGTGTTAGGCGAAAGGGTGGGTTTTTGTCAGCAAGACAAGGATAAGGGCTGTGGAAGCTCAGAAAGAACAGTCCCCTCCATCCCAGTGTTCCTGCTGTGGATGCAGATGAGTGGCATAAATACCCCAGAGTAGCTGCAGCTACTCTCCTGAGGGCTCAGGAACTGAAGTTCCGGGCTGTAACAGCATGGGAGACCTCAAACCCACCCAGAGAAAAAAAAAAAAAAAAAAGTATCCCTGCTAAATTAAAGGGAAAGAGAAGATTCATGAAGAGAAGGATAAGACTGAACAAAGATCAGATGTGAGTACCATGTACTGGGTGCACCCTGTCCAAACAGTAGGAAGTGATGGGTGTTTCTAGTAAAGGAAATGTAAGGCTGGAGGTCTCCTCCCAAGAAGGTCTGATGACTACAACCTCACCCTGGATCTGTTCTATTCTCCATGGCTCTGACTCGAAATCCCAGTCTGGACTTCAGTAAGCATAGAAGGTTCTCAGCTGAGAAATTGCCCTTTCAGGCAGTGAACTAACTCATTAAGCATGAGCTTGCCCTGAGGATGTGAATACGCAGACACACTAAAAAGTATTCACTTGCACATTCCACTTTTGTCTAAAAACATTCTGATGTCCCCTCTAAAAAGAATACTGTCATAATCGACATCCATCTTGCATTATGTCTGTGTGGCCTGTATAACTATTTTTTTTTGTTTGCATTTAAGTCAGGCAGGTTCTTTATCAGTGAGGATGGCTTTTAAGCTCCTAAAGGCAGCCATGAGAATGAAAAGTAGAAATAAGAAAGCCCTGAAACACTTCATGTCGGTTTTCCCAGCTAGGAAACTGTAGTCTAAAATCATTCTGTGGTCATTTCTAGGTGATTTGTGGTTGTTTCCTAGAAGACACAGGGACCAATGGTTTGTACAGATAGGTCTGCCCAGCCACTTGTCAGCTCTTACGTCTGCCACAGTTTGATTCAGAGAATGGTGTCCTTACTGTTAATAGGAGCAATGATGACATATGAGCTCATCTAAACTCAGTCCGGCTTGCTGTTAGGTGCATGAGGGATAATTCTGAGAAATAGGTAAGTGTGATGGAAAGAGTGGAAAGAAAGGCAGGGGATAAGAGGGCAACCAAAAGCTTCATCAGACTCCTGCAGTTTTCAGCTGGACAACCCTCTCTTACCTAGGAGGTACCAGCTTTAAGAGTGCACGCAGTATTCACTGCATGTGGATGTCTGCTCACACCATGTCACAGAGCTGGACAGGAACTGTTAGCTGTCTGATACAAAAATGAGAATGTTACAGGTACCTATCACACAAAGAGAGGAGATCTACATAAGGAGTCTAACGGTCTATACGTTATGAAAAATCTTAAACTAGCTATGTCTAAATTGTCTTATTCAGTGAGATCAATATTCATTCAATCAATAAGAAAACCTTGGCATCAGATTTTTAGCAGATGAGAAAGTCAAATCCAATCTCCCTTAAAAATATATTAATAAATTTTCTGTTTGGTATGTAATTGGGAGACACATTCCCAAATCTTAAAGGCATCAAGTGATTTGGTGGAAACTGAAATGACTGGGATTGCCCATAGTCAAGGTACTTATTTAAATGCTTTCTTAATGAATTAAAGTTTACTTCAGGCAATATATTATACATTGCCAAGAGTCTAATGAAGAACACCTCAACAGAAGTGCTCTTCTTCTGTTCCAAAATTCTGCCTGTAAGCAAAGTTTTCAGTGTCACTTATGTGAATTAGTTTCCTGGCAAACCTACTACTGATCAATAACCTCTAAGTTTATGTGGTATAGTTGTCCCTTAAAAATTACTAACAGCACATCCAAAAAGTGATATAAAAGGAAAAGCATGCTCAATGAAATTAATGTAAAATAGAGGGCTGAGCATTTCACTTGTTGATTTGGTTTGATTTGTTGTCTTAGCTTCATGGAGGTATCAGGTAATTGGGCTTTCATCCAGTTCTAACTCATTTCTCAGTTAATCCTGCTTGGCATTCATAACATTTACATATGGACAAGAAGAACAGAGCAATCACAAAAATCTGCAAACATGAAAAAGCTGTCATTTTTAGCACACTAGCATTTGCTGCATGGATAGAAACCTTAAACCCAAACTTCAGATCACAGTTATGCAAGTATTTGCTCACACTTCAACACTGAATAATATTGCAGCAGGCATACTAGACCTTTCCTGATAATACTGCCAGCATGACATAAAAATAGTATACAGTCCATTTTAAGATCAACTCAATGTGCCAACCATTAATTTACAGGAAACTCACTAGCTGAGAAGACAGAATTAAACACAGTTCTATTCTCAAATATTTCATCTTTTTTCTGCTTTGTGTTAATTGAAATTTGCAGATTTTCACCACACCACAAAACTTAGACACTCCAAAAATACCACTGAAAAAGTACACATTTTTAAAATAGACACCAAAAATAGAGGTATTTTTGAGCTTGTAGTATTCTCCTGCATGCCATATTTCCAGTTCCAGTATGTCAAGGTACTTGTGGTACTGTAGTCATGCAGAGAATATGTACATTTGGTCAGGCAGAAAGGAAAAACAACTTGTATGAACAAATGCTGCAGAGCACTGAAATCACCAAGTCATTCCAACAAGATAGGGGAATTTAAAGCATCAAAGCAAAGACAGGTCTGCTAATTCAGTTTTTACATTTATATTTTTTAAAGACCTGCATTTTATTGAGGAAAATGTTAATTTGAGCAAGAACTCTTCGTTGTTTTGCTTATCTGTTAACAGGCAGTAATATAAGACTCCGGGTAGACCTTTTAACAGCCTATCGTCATCTGAAGGGAGCCTGCAGAAGAGCCAGAGAGGGACTCTTTATGAGGAAGTGTAGCAACAGGGCAAGGGGCAATGGTTTTAAATTGGAAGAGGGGAGACTTAGATTAGACACCAGAAAGAAATTTTTTCTTGTGAGGGTGGTGAACAGGTTGCCCAGGGAACTTGTGTATGCCCCATCCATGGAGATGTTCAAGGCCAGGCTGGATGGGTCTTTGAGCAGCCTGCTCTAGTGGGAGGTGTCCCTGCCCATGGCAGGGGGTTGGAACTACATGATCTTTAAGGTCCCTTCCAACTCAAACGATTCTATGATTCTAAAAAAGGATATCTTTTGCCTCTTATAAGCAGTGGTGAATGTCTTGACTGCATTGTTTACAAATCAAGGTAATATTGAACTTGTTCTGTAATAATGCTTCTACCAGCCTAGTAAATACCACAAAGTATTTACAGAGTTGTCATGGTTTACCCCCTGTATGCCAGTAAACCCCACACATCTGCTTACTTGCTCCCTCACATTAGGTGGGGGAAACAGCAGGATAAAAGTGAGAAATCTTCTGGGTTGAGACAAAGACAGTGTAATAAGTAAAGTATAGTTTTATAAACATCAGTGTGTTATTGACATCATTTTGGTCACAAATCCAAAATGTAGCACCCTACAAGCTACTATGATGAAAATTATTTCTGTCCCAATAAAAAAACAGTTCAAAAGTAAATACAGCTTAGTAATATTTGTAAGAGACTGAAGTATTTGGAAAGTGCTTAAAATTAAGCCTTTATAAACAGAGTGGGAAAACACTGTGCATGACAAATTATTTTCCTTAACTTCCAGACAACCAGCTGACTTAGACGCCCATTTGCATGAGTGAGTGTACATCCATTTTAAGCACATATTAGTACTTTAATAATTTCTGTTGCTTTTAATATATTGGCCCAGTACACATTACCATGTAGCAGTACACAAATCTATACAATATCTACGGATAAATGTGAGTCTGTGATACTGTTAATGTGGATGTACCTTTGGATGCACCTTTGCACTTTCCTTAGGGTATGGTTTAATCCCAAAGGTAAAGAAGTCACAACAACAACAAAAAAATGTGAGCTAGCTTGAGAAGGTTCCTTGTGAACCCTGTAATTCAGAGATAAATGCAGGCAAAGTAAAATCAAATGAAAAATCAAATCAAATCAAATTGGAGGTTAAACCATATGCCACAAGGATTTCCTAAAAGACCTTGTGAAAATCTCTGCCAAAAATTAGTACTTGCTTAAGAAGGAAGAAATAGCTTTGGGAGGCTAGTAAGAAAAATAATCTTCTTTTCTTCCTTTACTCTACAGTTCAAGGTAATTGACTTTCGATTACGGTGGTATATACTCATTTTCTTCCCTATCACCTGAGAGTCTAGTCTGAATAACATAGTTTTCCCAGAGCTACACCATTAAGACACAAAACAGTGCCTGTGTGTGCCTGTGTCTGTGTTCTGAGCAACAAAGCAAGATAATCTCAAAATCTCATTCTTCAGAATGTCTCACAGAGTTCACTATATATTGCAATTTTAATTTTACTAGAATTTTTCCACACATTGAATGCGATGCTGCTTCCCATACTACCTCAGAAAACAGAAAGAAAAAAAGTACCAGCTTTTTAATAGTATTAAAAATAATATTATTAACAATGGTATGTCTTGGTGGCATGTTTACTGTCCTTAACACAAAAGAATGGCTTATTGTGTTCTTCATCAGAATACTTCACAGAATGACAGAGTCACCTAGGTTGGAAGGGACCTTTTAAGATCATCTAGTCCAACCCTTTAACATTCATTGTAATATCATATACCTTCCTATCTACTGAAGTATTTCATATTAGCTTCAGCTTCAGTTCTGTTCTCCTTTTCTCAATAGTTCCTGATGTGTCTCCTGCATGCAGCTCTCACGGGCTATATCAGAAAAAAAGATGGACTCCAGCCAGGGATATCAGCCAAGAATAAACCAATATGTACCCTACATAGTAACAAAACATACGTAACACAAGAGAGTAAGTCAGGGATTTTGCAAAATAATTTATTTTTCCCTGTGGAGAATTACAGTTTTTCAAAAATCACATTCCCCTTCCAAATGACTCCCAACTGTCTTGGCCAGTGGCAACTCTTTAAAGTGAACAATGTAGAAAAGGTAATTGCTGGGAAAATACTTTTCTCCCCAAATTTCTCTGCTTTTAAAATGAGGCTCAGCCCCTAGGCATAAGGCTTCAAGCTCCAACAGGGTAGGTTTAGACTGAATATTAGGAAAGAATTTTTCACAGAAAGAGTGGTTGGGCATTGGAATAGGCTGCCCAGGAAGGGGGTTGAGTCACCATCCCTGGACGTGTTTAAGAGTCGTTTAGATGTAGTGTTGGGGAGAACTTTGTAGAGTAGGGTAGATGGTCGGACTCGATGATCCCAAGGGTCTTTTCCAGGCGAAATTATGATTCTATGATTCTATGATAAATGTTTCTCAATAACACTACACCACAAGACCGAGCTTTGTTCGTGGCATTACACACTGCTGCACTGGCACAGGAGGAGGGGTACCCTGCCTGCCCACCTCCCCACACACCCTAACAGTAGTGAAGCCGTTTGCTGCAGGGACCTCCCCTCACTTTCCCTCCCTCCCACGCACACACACAGAATCCCTGCACTGGCCGCCTTCTCTCCCTGGATTGAAGGATACCCAGGTTGCCTGAGTGCACCTGCAATTTGAAGGAAGCTGTAGCATAAGGAGAATATGTCCCCCTGCCTGTGCTGTCTTATTTGTTCCACAGCAGCTAAAGATTAATTTGATTAATAACCAAATTGTAATGTTTTGGGTTTTTTAATAAATCTGTTTTTCCTTTCATTAGGACTATCATTCAGTCAAGTACTTGAGAACATAATGTTTCATTTTCTTCTGTTAATATTTCCCCTTTTCATTTGTATTAACATTTTATAATCTTGTCATTGTATTTGACATTTATTCTTCTTTCTTCCCCATGGTCTTCTTGATTTCTCTGTCAATTATCATTTTGTACACATTATGAATCACTTCAGAGCCTGCCCATTCTTGCAAAACATTAATCATTAACTTTTTCAATAAACAAGTATTTTTAAAGATATAGAATGGTGTTTTTTGAGAACAGTGTATAAGATTTCCACCAGAAATTCCAGTCTTTCCCTCCTATAGCAATGTATAGGACTCAACAATCTTCAATCGTAGGGGATTTCAAGGCTCCCGTGCAGGTAAGGCAGGACCAACAGTCTCTGAACCAATGCAGGAATTGCTGCAAGAGCAGCTATAGCATAGGAAAGCTATCCTGTAGTCATCATATATCCCATCATCTCTGAGCCTGGTCATTGTACAGGAAAACAAGGAAAGTCTTGTCCTATCTTTTTTTTGCTTTTCCTATTTTGATTGAGCGGGGATGATGGAATCCATAGCTTGCTTACATCATTAGTTTACGAACTCACAACAGAATGACTTCAAGGGTCTAATTAAACACTTATTTGACGCAGGTCTATAAAGTAATTTAAATCCCTAACTGGGTAAAGGTTAGGCACCTGCACTTCTTTGTAATCTGAGTCTGCATCCTTTTAGCACTAACAAACTCAAATACATCCTGAGACTAAAAAATGTTGCTTTGTTTGTTTGCTTGGAGGAGGGAAGGTTTTTTTGCTTTTAGATGGGTATTTCCAATGAACTATTGTCTTGTATTTGTTCATATTGCTAGTTCTGCTTATATAAACAGCCTGACTGCTGAATGCATATCCATGGTAACTGACTTAATACAGAATCAGACTGCAGTGGTGTTAACTTGGTGTCGTTAATGTCAATAGCAGATCTCCTACTGATTTCAGTGCTGCCAGTAACACTAATGTTCTTATAAATTACACACAGAACTCTATCATCAGTGTTGTTATCAGATACTGAGCATACCTAAAAGTATAAGCTTAACAAGTTTTCTATATCAGAGGCTTATCTGCTATCATTTATATATTAACATCTCTGGGACTCTGTGTCTGACATGCATGTACCATGTATCTTATATATATGTAAACTCATATATCCTGTCAACTAGAGCTGGACCCTGGTATCACTTATGTTCCTCCTGTACTTGCAGACAGTGATGGATTTATCTTTGCCATTCCTCTTGCCTTTGAGACTGTTCTTCCATACCTTTCAACTATCAAACTAGTATCTCAAGTTCTGGTGCCTCAAGTGGTCTTCATCTGACACAGTCATTTATTGATTGAATTATTTATGATGTTATTGATGCTCAGCTATAGCATTAACTCTCATTATTCTTCCCAACTGCTTTCCCCCCGAATCCAGTCAATGAAGAGAAGCCTTGCCTTAATTTCAGTAATATATGAACTCTAGGCAGGTTGCTCCAGATGACCAATCAATTGGACAACTCAATACCAATCACAAGGCCCTCTTCGGAGGCATTACAGCAGAAATCCTTTTTGTTCTGTTACAGCCTTGGATGATATCTATATTTGATGATGTCAGCTATCTTTCACTATTTATTACACTGTCTGTGTGAAGACTCTCAAAATTATTTTTATAGTGACTTAGTGCATGTAACATTACCTCCAAATTTCCCACAGTGTCATATCTTAGTTCACTAATTTTCCAGTATTTCTGTCCAATTTCCTACTTTCTTCTGATAGACAAATGAATATGCTTACGAAATTTATTTTTGATGACCTCACTGGTAAGTCTAAGTACATCTCAGACTTTTTTATTGTAGTTAGTAGTTGATTTATGGCTGCTGAAACAGCACCAGAACTGTCCATTATTAAAACATAAAGACATTATTTTGGGCAGAAAAAAATAATAGAATGGTTTCAAGAATTAGTATGAGAACCTTGCTGTATTTTCAGGGAACTTCTGCATAGCATAAAATATTATGCAATATTTAACTTTCACATTCGCCCAAAATAGTACAGGAGCAGATAGGAATACTATCAATAAATTAATTCTAACTGAAGAGAAACAATTGTGTTCTGATTGATACAAAACTACTATATAGCATTATAACACAGACGTACTAAAAGTATATGGCTTCGTTTGATTCATAGTATCATGAGTTCTTTGTGACTGGAAATCTGAGAAGCTTTCAAAATATTCTGAAAGGTCTCGGGTGTAATCAGCAAGGATTTTGTGCATCTGATTGTATATCATAAAAAATATTATACCCAGTGTATACCCATGTTACCCAGTGTAATAGTTTCCTGGATAGTAATAAATATTTGTTTATGAAAGGTAAAGAATGACCCTATACAAAAATGCATACTTTCTTCAAAAACTTTTATATGGGTAAAAACCTTAAGTCAAGTTTGATTTGAGATAACTCTCAAGGAATTACAGATTGGAAAATTTGATTACACTACTACATACCACAGACCCAAGCACGTATATACTTCCTGGATAGACTTGATTTGTACTGTGCCAGACCCAGTCCTGTGCATCCCATCTGTTTCTGGAATGAAATTACATAATCTTAAATTCCTTCTATGAAAGCCTATGACATTACCTGCCAGAAAATAATGATAAATAAGATTTATAAGCTACCTCAGTTTAGCCTGCGAAAGAACAGCACAGATACCAGCAGCTAAGCTGCCATTTTCACAGAGGATAAGTAAAGGCAGGTCAGGGAGCATTCTGTTGTCAATAAAGAGACTGTACCGATTATTAGACTAAGTAAAATCATTTTCTCTGACTAGTTACAGAGGACATGGAAAACAGTTTCCTTCTCTGCTCTTTTTTTTCCTCACACAATTATATACCTTTTCTGGAACCAGGAGTACTTTATGTCACGAAGCTTTTATTTTGGAGTGTATGTATACACATATGTGTGTCTATAAATATGTATGTATATATGTATTCATACAAACTTTTTTTCTATTTCAGAGGAATATTAAAAGTGAAGGCATAAATATTTGCAGGAAGCATCCTGATATACAAGAAGGGTTGCATGGAAAATTCAGTATATACATCTGCTTCAAGATTGTGGTAAAGACTTTGGGCTTAATTTTCAGAGTTCCCAAGTAACCTGAGAATTTAGGAATTCCTGAGAATAGGAATTATAAATGTGCAGCATTTTGGGAAGCACTTTGGGAAGCACTTCCTCTGTTTCCAAAGTGGAGGGAGGTAGAAGCCATGTTCAGAGGTGGACTCCAATGCCGGCTGAAGTAAATTAAAATATTTATTTTGACAAAGCTCAATTAAGATGTATCATCTAAGTCCCTACATTTAACTGCGCTAGTGACTCTACAATATTCCAGCAATAAGTAAAAAAACAAAATTAATATTCTGTAATTAAGGCAAGTGGGAAAATGAAGACCAAGTTCTTCATAATATAAAATATGTGGAAATTTCTAGCAAATTAACAACTAACTTTAAAGCAATGCTACTGATAAACATTTATCAGAAATACTTAGGAAAGATAAAGCCATGTGCAGTAACAGTGGGATATCAAAGGCAATTCTTAACAGGTCTATTCTAAATGCAGAGCAAAACACTGTCATCCTAAAGACCAGTGTGGTAAACTTTGAGGGTGATAATTTCAAGTCATGCTGCCTTGACTAAACTACCATCCAAAAAAGAACAGGTTGCCGGAAACTATAAAAAGTGAAATAAGTGGAGTTCTAAGTTGTTTCTATCAATACTAATTATGTGACTGCAACAAAGTTAAATTAGTTGACTCTATAGTCAATATTCTCTGAGTAGCTTGGGTTTATGTCTTAATTATTGTGTCTTCTTTAACAGAACAAATTAAAGTTTCAACGCTGTGCTATTGGCTTACCTTTTTACCCTCTACTCTTTCAAAGTTTTTTCTAGTTAAATAGGTTTTTCCTAGCAGCAAGATAGCTGAGGCACATTTAGTTAATCTGAATCAATTTCTACAGGAGCTACAGCCCTAAAGAAGTGTATATTAATTCAGATATTCAAATATAAGACAGAAAACTTGAGAAGTGAACGCTGATTTTTTAATCATAACATATGTTTGTTTCTTTGTAGAAACTTTTATACTTATACATTTTCAAAGTGAAAAATAGTTAAAGAAACATCTAAATACAGTTCTCTTTTAAAAGTCAGATAGCCAACCAGTCTCTGGAAATTACAAAAAAATTACAAATACAATTTTGAAAAATGGATCTTTTCTTGATCTGAGTTCTGTTTCCAGCAGAGCAATTACGACAAGGTTCAAATTCATTGTACATTTACAAACAGTCCAATGAAACCCAGACAGACCCTTACAGAGATGTATAAACATCATTAGGAAGACACTTTCTAGAAGAATGGCCCAGAATCCTATCTGTCAATTTTAAGAAAATAAATGCAAATGCAGATATATTGAATAAAATGTCAAATCTTTTAGAAGATACTGTGTATTACAATGATAATAAATTGGCTGAAATTAATTTGTGCTGTTCCACTGATATTAATGAAAATTGGCCTCATTTTTTTTAGGACAGAAATCATTACATAGTACTCCATGTAAATTATTTAGTGCTCTATCCACTTGATCCTGTAGATCAGTCTCAAACCTAGGTAAAGTTTTTAATCAAAGACCAAATAATCTGAAGACAATTTTTTAACACTTTTTTTCAAGAAAATATTTTTCAACCTGGTATCTTAACCACAAAATGTAATGCTGAATCGTTATGAGCTACTATTATACTTTAAAACCTCTGTATCTTTTAAATAACTTAGTTCCAGAAAAACAGGGTGCTACTTTTTGTTAAACAGACACAGTCAAACAAAACAGATCTAAGACAAAACAGCTTTAAAAAGTGAAATAAAAATTCAAAATTCAATCTAAGTATCTAAAATTATGCCTTTTTTTTCATACATCTCACAACACGGTTTAGAAATATCACCACCCTACCCGAGGATACCTTCCATTTTTTAATGCTCCATAAAAAATCCTGATGAAAAGTAGGTCATATTTACAGTAAATAAAAGTTGCATAAAGCTGTTGAAAATGACAACAGTAAACAACAAACAGAGGCTGCCAAAAACATACTGACAAAGAAAGACTTAGGATGAAAATAAAAAGCAGTGTACAAAACACCCATTTCAATCTTGAACATAATAGATGGAAGTATTAATCTTGGCCCACAGTCGGTATACTCATTTTTGTGTGGATCTGAGCTGGGGCAAACAATGGTAATAAGTACAGCTGTTTCCAAGGCTAAATACAGTAGACTGATACCTTTCATTTACAAAAATTAAATGCTTATTTATAAACTTTCTTATACAGGGGCAAAAACATATTCTGAGAGGTGTAGATTTTGATGTGTGAAGAAAGAAACAAGTTGATGATGTCATTGTATTACTATGTGATGTACCATTTTAGTTTTGAAAACCCTTCAATTTAATTGAGGCCCTTGATATTTTGCCTTCAGGAGATGACTGTAATCCTGACACATAGTACATATTCTTCACTGTATTCTTGGGCCTGTAAGAAGGTCTATCACAAAATGCAAAGCAGTAGTTATAAATGAAATGTGAATCTTCATGAGGAAAAACCCTAAACAAAACAAAACCTCACTGTGAAAAATAGTTTTAATTTTTACAGCTTTGACCGTATCCCATTAGCTTAGAATACCAAACTACAGGCAAGTCATACTACACTTTTATTGTGAGGGTACGAAGCAAAGTAGGAAAATATTAAATTTTCAAACTGCATTCACATTCAAATCAAGCTTTGGTAGAAAAAGCTTTTTTAAATAGTGGTTATCCTTAACTGTCAAAATGCTGCTTACATGCTGTCTGGAAAAATTACCATTCATATTAATTTGTCAGTACTTGTCCCACTCTTCACAGTGAAGCAAAGAGAGAGTGTTATAATTCAAGTCAAAGTTGTTTTTTGTCAATGATACTTATTGCTCCTAAATACCAATATGTAGACAGACCTTTCCAGATTCTTAATGTTGCATGCATGCTTTGCAATTCTGTATTTCAGGCTAACTCTTTATAATGTCCATGTGAAGAGTTATATTTGGGAGGGGAATGGGATCTTCTGTTATGAAGGAGATGGTATTTGTTTTTTGATATTTCAATTTAATAATATACATCATTTATCTGACATGCTACACCATCAAAGAAAGCTCTTCTACAAAATCCTGAGCATCAAATTTCAGAGAACTTGCTTTGCATAATGTACCTCCATTAGTGTTTCCATACAAGTTGTCAGTATGACAGTCAAATGTCTTCATGCATTTCTATCACCTCATCTAATAAAATGTCAAACTTCCAATGCACACTGAAGACAAAAATGTACAATATGCAATGTAAAATGAAGACGCAAAATGCAATGCAAAATCAGAGCATGGCAATATTCTGTAAACAGGGGCAGTTTGTATCAGACTGAAATCTAGAAATTACAGTCTCTTAGGTATAATGCTTTCATTAAAATGTTCAAACAGTGTCTCCAAAGCTAATTTTCTTTCCAAAGTACCCATGCATAGAAAGTACAGCAATAAGACATCCTCCTGCTATGCCTTTCTGAATAGCAGATTAACTGCAGAACTAGAATGATGTCAATTTGTTTCAAAATATTGCAGCAAAGCTTTTGAATGGATGAGCAATTACTAACAGAGGGTGCAATTATAACAGAGTCACAGGGAATGCTTTAATATGGTTCTTCTCCTGTGTACAAGGAATAACAAGAAAATGTAATGAAAGAAGAATAATGAGACAGCTGGGTTTGACAGCACCTTGGCAGCTGTCACTAAGAAAGTAAGTGCATTAGTTCAGTGGAGTCCATTCTTCAAGAGACCTCCTAAAGAAGGATAAGTGAAATTAGCCTCTTGTCAGAGGGTAGCTGAAAGCATAACCAACAGTGACTGCAGAATATTTACTTGAATCAAAACAAAATTTAATTTTTATAGCATTAACACTTAAAAGACAGTCATCGTGGCAGTTTTAACTAGACATCTTTGCATTTTTTTCTCTTCTTATCCCAGATACCCAACTTGAGTTTTGTTACTTGTTTGGAGATGATATAAAAATCTACTCACTTGTGACCTCTCTTCCCCTCAAGCTCACTCAACAATTCACTCTTTTGTTTCTGAATGAAATTTTTACAAAGCGCTTTTTGCCATTTGTCACATTAAGGTGGCTTAATATTATTTCTACACTTAAATAGGTCCTGCCTGGAGCCAGCTGGTCTGCCTAGACAGGTTTGGGAGGAAGAAAATTAAGTTTCAAAAGCAATGGGCCAAATTCTCCTTTCAATTATCCGTTGTAACCTTGTTACGTGCAAAATCAATGATACAATGTGGTCCCATGTTTTGATACTAGAATCAATATAGTTGTCTTTTATGGTATTCAAATGCTACAAATATGGCAAATGTTTTTATTAAAGATAAATAACTCTAACATCACAAGCCTTAAACAGAAGAAAGCTTTACCTAGATTACTGCCAAGGTCTGTATTTTGAATTATGTTGTTCTTCTGTTAGCAAAAGCTACATGAAACAAAAGTAGGAGATCAAACTGTACTGTGCTCAGTTCTGGGATTCTCCATACAAGATAGATGTGGACAATGAAGGGCCACTAAGATATTTAAAGGACCGGGGCATCTCTCCTGAGAAGAATGACTGAGAAAGCTGGAACTGTTGAGCCTGGAGAGAGAAGGCTCAGGAGTGATTGTTTTAATGTATATAAATACCTGAAGGGAGGCTTCAAAGAGGATAGAATCAGGCTCTTTTCACTTGTTCAGTACCAGAGCCAATGGGCGCATGCTGAAACACAGGAGGTACTCTCTGAACATAAATAAAAACTTCTATTTACACTGAGGTTGACTGAACACTGGCACTGGTTGCCCAGAGAGGCTGTAGAGTTTTCCATCCTTGGAGATGATAGTCAAAAGCCATCTTTTGGGGGCCTGGGGGGTTGGGCCTGATGACCTCCAGAGGTCCCTTCCAACCTCAGCTATACTATGATTTTGTGATTCCCTGAAATATTCATATACATGGTACAAAACTCTGGAAAAAAGGTATGAACAAAGATATCCAACAGCACAAGTTGTTTCTTCAGCACACTAGTTCTACACTTACTGAGTAATATTTGGAATGTCCCTACCTAAATAACTCATCCAAAAGAAGGAAGATATCAGCAAGCCTAATGTGATAGTATACTTTAGATTTGAATGGGTTTTTTTAACAGACTTACAATGATTTACAGTTTCAACTATATAAACATGAAAGCAATCCATTAAAAATGTATTTCATCTTTTTTTATGAAAAACTTTTTTTTCTTTTTTCTTTTTTTTTTTTCTTTCCAAAGGTACGGATAATTTCTCTGGAATTCTTGTACAGTCTCACTATTCATAAACATGCTAAACCTGTGTAATCATGGGGTTTCAGAGTTCCAACGCAGCATTCAGCTCTTCATCGTCTTGGAAACCAAGTCAGATAGACCTTTGCCATCCAGGTCTATGGAAAATACAGGCTATCACAGAGAATATTTGTTTGGGTAAGAGAATCAGGTGCAAGGTACTGTTGGCATACATACACCACAGAAATTGCCCTTTTTATTACCATCTGAAAGTATGACTTTTGATATTCTAATGTGTATAAGAGTTTCTTGGCTCCTTCTTAGTACTAGTTGATATTGCTACTGGTATTATCTGCATAATCAAGAAATATTTTACCATTAAATCTACAGATATTAATACGAGGAATTATAATAGTATAGTATCCAACATCACAAGAGAGACAAACCGTGACTCACTCCATTTTGTTACACACTCTACAAATGCAGGACTAAAACATGATTGCTCCCCCAAAGAGCTTTAAAAAGTCTTCCTTCTGGGATTTCATGTTGTAATTCATATCTCATTTTTGCTTTTTAGAATAACAAAAGTATTCTTAAAGCACGCATAACCATGGTGGAAATCTAGGGGTAGAATTAAAGTGCAAGGGCATTTTCTTCTGTATCTCACCACTAACCACTTACGTTTCCCCATTGTTTTACTACATGCATCCCAGAGCAATCCAAACAGGAAATTAGGTCTTCTGGTGTTCTCCACCATTTTTCAAAAGAATCTGAGCATGAGAAGATAGCCTACTTCCTAGACTATTAACACATGATAATTACATTTTCAAAGCAAAAAGGAGCACATGTCCTTTGTAGTCTTTGATGGTAACTTTAAATTGCACTCATTGCTTTATAGCAAGTATCTCACTATAACGAAAAATAAAGTTATAATACTGAATAATTCTTCACTGTTTTCCAACTTCAAAGTGCTTTGTAAATATGACCTAATTCATCACAATTTTCATTACTCACAGGAATTACATACACAACAGCAGAGATGGGAAGAGCAAAGCAGACAGGCTAATGGTCAAATTTCATAATTTTTGCTCAGGATCTTCCTTATATCAATACTGAATCTAAGAAAGAAGTTGTTTTTTTCAAAATCAAAAATGTCACTAAAAGTGCAGCTTTCATGGATTTGATGTTTGGCATTTGGCAATAGAGCTTTCAGAAATCTCCCTGAGTCCACGGAAAACCTGAGGATAAGTACCAGGCCCTCATAATCTGCATTTAGCAGATATAAATTATTTTCTCCACACCATAAAGCAAGTAAGTTCTTACAGACTTCTACTATCATTTTTGGCTTGCTTTAATCTTCCTATAAGAAAATTTGGCTAGTTGGCTCACATTATATATAAGCCCCTTAACAAACCAGTCAACTCTTGTGCCAAAAGCTTCCTATCCTGCAAGTGCAGAACACTTCTTCCTTGCAATCACTGCAGCATAGTCACAAAACCACAGTGTATCCATGGCTTTGAAGCCATGCACATCTATCTAAAGGGAACAATATTATTCCTGAGGATTTAACTACTCAACAGAGGAAACATCATTACTATGATTTGCCCATCTATATTTGCTCCATCTATAACTTTATGTGATCAGTGAAAAAAAGTGAATGAAAATAAGAAATGTTTCAATAGATGAATTCTGGAGTCAGCAACGATATTTAGTATTGGCAATATTTTTTAGTCTCTTTTTCCAAACCTTTGTCAATGCACAATAATAAATGCATAGTTTTAAATGATTTTTAATAGTGGAATAATACATGTAATTAATATGTACATTTATATATCCTTTATTTATATTTACACATATGAATTTTAACCTCTCTCTCCAAATTCTATACAAATATTTTTTTAGATATAATAGGAAATATATTGGATCACCATCCATGATGCAAAAACAGTAGGGAAAACAGACCTGCTGATACTGAAGATCACTTATACATAGCATATATAACTACTCAGATAAAATGTCTGATTCTCATTAGATAGCTGTATAATTAATTGTTTAGAGAACACTGGCTTGGTTTCCAGAAATTTTTTTCTTTAACATTACATTAAAATGTAAAATAAACTGTGCATGGTTTACATTTAATACAGCCAACAGAGGCTGATCTGAATACAGGGTCTTGTTTATCTACTTGTGATATTTTTTCCATTATCATGTTAGTTATGGCAACCACTAAAATAAGGAGGGAGGGCGAAGGAAAGAAGGGAGGGAGGAAGGAAGGAAGGAAGGAAGGAAGGAAGGAAGGAAGGAAGGAAGGAAGGAAGGAAAAGAGGGAGAGAGAGAGAAAGAAAGAAAGAGAAAGAGAGAGAGAATGAGAGAAAAAGAAAGAAAGAAAGAAAGAAAGAAAGAAAGGAAGGAAGGAAGGAAGGAAGGAACTACCTTATTCATCTTTTTCCTATGCTAAATGCTTCTTTTCCTCATAACAGCTGTAGATAATATGGGATCACCTAACTCTGAGTAATTATCCCTCAGTTTTCCAGGAGTAGCTAAGCCAATAAGTAGCTGGAAATACAAAGGAAAATTAATGGGGAAAAATGCATCCAGCTTTGTACAGAAATTATCTAAACTAAACCACCCCTAGTGTGGGAGGTTCTCACCTCTTAAAAAATGGAGTAAGGACTATGACCACAAGCAAAGCCATTGTGCTTTATTCTAATCCACCAGGAAAGCATTTATTATTACTGTGAATCACTTTTTTCATGAATGTTTGGCCACTAGACTGCTGGCTTTTTATGGATATATGACCACAAATTATGGGAATTTTCACAAATGTTTTTGCCAGTTTACATTGTACAATGTAATTGTACAATGCTTTTGGTGAACATGTTCATTGACCTAGAAGATGAAACTGTTTTCATTTACCAAATATATGGGTGAGGTAAGACCATAATCCAGTGCAGTGGTGCTAGAAGATGGCTGCTACTAAAGTGCTTCTCCTTCCAGGGAACTAGATAAGACAGTGGTATTAGAAATATAGTAACCTGATCTTGTTAGTTTCAATAATACTATATTTTACTCTGCTTGTAGCTCCTTTTATGTGTTTAATGAGCTCAGATGTAAGGAGATCAATAGAACATACCGTGTAAGTAAATCAGTGGTAGTTAAAAGGTCAAAGCTTGGATTTGATTATGAAAAAAAAAAAAAAGACTCCTAAACTGACCGTATGGCACTATATATATCAACTATATACACCTGGCTACCCTGACAGCTTTCCTGAAGCAGGGAAACCCTGTAAGTCACATGGATCATCCCATTAAACAGACCATAATGTGCAGAGAAAGAAGCAGATCAATAAAAGCCACAGGATAACATCACTGCTATGCAGTTTCAACTTACCATCCAGAAATTACAAGAAAAAAAATGACTAGTCCATTCATTTAGATTAACACCACGCACATCTTAGGTAACGTGTATTTAACAGGAGAAATCTTTGGCTGGTGATTCTTGGTGATTATACTGTGGAACTGTAACCACTAGCCAGAGTGAAATCAATTTCGCCCTCCTCCCTGCCCCACAAGCACCCCCAAAATATAATCTTCTGCCCCTGGGTCTGCCCCAACTAGTTGGAAGGAGGAGTGCCATGAGGGTTTGGCTGTGTCTGGCTCTGCCTGGCTGCCTGGATTGCTCGCTGCCTGGCTCTGGCAGGACTGGTAGAAAGCCTCTGCCACTGCAGTACACAGACAGATGAGCAGGAGCCTTAGTGCCAGGGATGTGTAAGAGAGGAATCACTGCTGAGTTCCTGCCATGAGACTGAGGAGCACACTGTCCCAAAATACCCTTTCCACGGGCAGTAACTTTCTTCAACAAAATCACTGGTTAATTAGCAGCCACTTGTTTATCAGTAATAATGTTCGGGAACGAGACAGGAAAACAAAAGTTTATTCTTTCAAGCTGTAACCTAAAAACCAAAAAACGCCCACATTTGATGTAATTGAGTTCTGCAGTTGTTGGTGGTTTGGGTTTGGCTGGAGGGAACGTGTGTCTGATTTTTATGTAATGAACATATTTATCTCAGTTGTAATGTTGTCATGATTTTTTTACAGAGGAAATCAATTGAAAGAGTTTACTTATTTGGTTTTCTTGCTCTTGCAGAAATGGAAACCTGAGCATGCTGGTGCCACAGTAATACGTATAAACCATAAAATTACACTGGCTGAGGACAACATCTCAGACTAACTGAAACAGACAGCAGGCTACTTTCATTATCCACTCTAAGCAAAACTAGAATACTGAGAATCAAGAATAAAAAGTGAAAAGTAAATTAGGAACTGATTTTATAAATCCCTGTGAGCAGCCTGCTAGTTTTCATATGTAAACAATGATCAAATACAAAATACTCACATGGATAAGAGTTTGCAGGATCGGAACAGATTTTGAACAATGTTAATATAAAAGAGTAATTTAAGGTGTTATTAGCAACCAAAAGAAAGATTTTTATAGTGTGTCTAATTATTGCAGTCTTGATTAGATCTATTAAAATGTTACTACTCTTTATCTTACTGTGGTTTTTTTCATTTTTTTTCAGTGGTTTTCCTAATAACATATATTTTTTACATTGAATACAAGTTTTAGGGAAAACATAAGCAATCCATGATTCTAATATGCATTATGCCAAGAACATACTAAATTTGATTTAACTGCTCTTAATGAAATCAAAGAAGGTCATCAGAAAGTCTAGAAAAGAGGACACTCACAGAAAAATCTATCCAAAATGATCCAATCAATTACTTTTCATCTATCACACAGCTGGGAGCAAATTTTTACTATTTGGCTCAGGATAACATTTGCTTAAGCCCTATCCACACGCTCAGCATTGAGTACATGATTACAAGCCTTGGTGAACAAATGTTTGGAGACAGAAAACTGAGTCGGGATATTAGTCTTCCCTATTCCTATTCCTACAGAATTCCTCCAAAAGATGAACTAGTTGCCAAAAGCTATGCCTAAGTAGGGAATTTAACACTAAAGTGAATTCAGCTTTGAAATACCTGGTCAGATCAAAACCATCTCAAATTCACAATGCAAACTATTGATCATGTGCAAATGCCAGCTGCTAATTGGTTTTTTTGACAAATTAGCTTTACATTGTCAAGCTTGAAGGCTGCTCAAATACTGTCTGTCGACTGCTGCCCATATAAAACCAGCATAAAAGTTTGAGGCCAACATAAGCTCTGTATACGTGCTCCAGTTAATTTGCCAGAAAAGCAATTGTGAGTCCATTCCTCATCCAGATGAAATTAGCACTCCTAGGTCACCCAGTAGCACACAGATCAGGTATTAACAATTGTGGAACGCAAGCCTAATTACATTCACTGTAAAATGGGTATATTAATAGTTCTCACTACAGCCAGAGTAGAGAGAGGATTAATTCAAATCCCTGTAAATCCCAGTGGTCCTTTATCTCATTCTATTGTGGAAAATTCAGTAAAGTAGTAATATTTCAGAACTTAATTTTTTCTACTTTGAAATTGTCTTGACAGGAATATATATCAATATTATTATTCACAGTATATAAGCAAAAGATAACAGTAGAAACTAGACTACAAAACCCTAAATAATGTACCTCATTCTGATATCTTCATTATCCAAGCTACAATTCAAAATGTTTTCTTATCCAAATGACTTATTAGAGAGGGATTCTTGGTCAAATTCCCATTGGGAAGCTTGCCTCAGTGAGAACAAAAAATTATCTACTAGATATTCTCTGAAACATCTGAAACTTAATTCAGTCCATGAAAAGACTGGAAAATTGTAAATAAATTATTACTGTAAATGAAAATTATGTGCATTCATACAGTTGCTGCAGGAAATTAGTGGCAAAGAAAAATGCAGAGTTTCTTTCCATAGTTGGAAGATAAACAAATTGACAGCAACAATTATCCTGGTTTTTTGGCTAGTCATCATTGCAAGAGTATGAGCTACTTGACCTGGCTTCAGAAGCTGAATGATATTGAGTTGGTGCAAATACCATTTTCCCGTTTCCCTTTTCTTCCCGTTACATGAAACTACCTGGTTTCTATCATTTTCAGTAGAGTCCATGTTCTTGTAAGTGCAATAAGGCAGAATCTCTAAAAGAATTTTCTTCCCTTTCTGGATCATAATAAGAATTGCAACTTCAAAGCTCCACCCCTCATTTCAAGTGTAGAGCTGCTTGAAGTCGAGCCTCCATTTGTTTCCAAGGTAACAAACAAGAACTCAACTCCAGCCTGTTTCTGGATTTAAAAGTAAACACTAACCAAGTGATGGATATATATGCCTTGCTTTCACTGAATATTTGTCAAAAGTTAACAATTATACCAAGTAGAATGAATGAACTGAGATATATTTCAAGTAAAGGGAACATTTTGGAATAAATAATATCAATAAAGGATTGCAAATGCTAAGATACATTTACATCCACAGCCCTGCCTCTGTAAAGAGAGTACATAGTTTAATGAAACAGTTTTGCAATTACATTGCCTTATTTTACAGCAGCCATTTAGGATAAATATGAGTTCTGCTTTAACAACTTGTGTATAACAAAAAATATATTGGACACACTGGCTCGGAGTATCTCAAAATACCTTACTATCCATTGTTCAGGGTTAAAGCTGGGAAACATAGGTCACTGCTAATGATTGCCGCATTTTTAAAAACCTTTTCAAGAACATATTGTAACTTAAAGACAAATGCATGATTTCAACTTAGAGGGTAGCAATAAGCTAATCAGATGCAGAATAGAAGCAGGAAACTTTTTGTTGCCTCTGGGGCAGAATCATTTTCCGTGGAAGTGACAACTGCAAGTTTCAGCTTGGGCAAACTGCAGTATACCCTCAGAGAGAACTCAGGGAAAGAGATGCAACTGCAAATTTTTCTTTACCATCTTTCCATAATTCTGATCTCAATCTTTAACCTTTCCTATCCACTTATACCTAACATTTTCCTTAGAAGATTTTAATTTAGCTTACCTCAGGTACTGGCAATTCATACTCAACATGGTAATTTTGCAATTTAGCATACTTCTGGTGTTACCTTGACTTTGAAAACAGCTCTCTGGTAGATCATGGAGTCACACACAAAATTCAGCCCTGTGTCTTCTCCCACACAGATTGAAGCAATCTGTTAGTGTTTTTTTTTCTGAGAGAAAACACAAAGAAATGCAGACCTCCGAGTTGCTTTTGATACTCTCTAAACTCACAGTGCCAGAGTGATTACTTCTGTCCTTGAATTTTTGCTTCCTACTTTCACTGTATTTTTTCATAGAATCATAGAATGGTTTTGGT
Organism: Scolopax mira; assembly: GCA_004320125.1. Lineage (NCBI taxonomy): Eukaryota > Metazoa > Chordata > Aves > Charadriiformes > Scolopacidae > Scolopax > Scolopax mira. The sequence goes on along the minus strand of BJBW01011131.1, from coordinate 8,726 downwards.
TGGAAGGGACCTTAAAGATCCTTGAGTTCCAATCCCCCTTATAAAGAGTTCCTCCCCATCTCTCCTCTAGGCCCTCTTCAGGTACAGTAAGGCTGCTATAAGGTCTCCCTGGAGTCTTCTCCAGTCTGAACTACTTCAGCCACAGAAGTGGAAAATAAGTAACTAAATAAAATTTTAATGAAAGCAATGTGAATTACACTCTCAACCTCATTCATGATTGGGGTAACTCTAGGCAAGCAATTTATCCACATGTATAATCCATATGCCTGCTTATGTGTGAAGACTGAGCTATACAAATCTAATGCTCACATCTAATGATACCTAAAGGGTATGGTCTAAACAGGCTCAAATCAGATAAATAATAGACACAGGTTACCAAGCTGCAGCAAGTACAATAGTCTTCTGAAGAGATATATCGACAAAAATTTCAACTATTCAACTACAACTCTCCTTCATTTAACTATTCTTCTCTCAAATCTTCTTGATCTTCAACAATTATTTCCTTTCCTTTCCTGAGAATGAAAAGGACTATTAAAGACCTAAGACTCAAGAACATATCTAAAACTAATTGTCCCGACCTTTGACAGAATTCTTTGGCCACAGAAAACACCCTGAAAATTGACAGTGGAGGAAGTTTTCTGCTTGAAAATTTCTTCTGCATCTAGAAGAACATTTCGTTCACATTTCTGCTGCATCCTAAGTAAGGGCTGGATAAGAAAAGAGTAAAACTAACAAACTTAACTAAAAAGCTCCAACCAAAAAATCTTTGTCTGGTAGGATTGCTTAGCTGAACAATCATTTACAGTAAATCCTCTTTCATCTCTCCTTCCAACCCAAAAGATAATGAGCTGTCTCAACACTGTTAAAACATTGATAAGAAAACATTGTACATAAATAGAGAAATAGAATTTTCTGGTCCCTAGGCTGGAAAGTGAAAATAAGGAAGTGTTTGGATGGAATAGAGAAGGCTTCTAGAGATAGGTTGAAAGATGTTATAAGCATGTGGAATGGGGCGTGGCTTGGCAGATAAAATGAAGATTCAAGTGACCCCATTATTCATTTTGGCAGTCAGACAAGTTGGAAAGAATAGGTTATGTTGGTCAATGAAGAATTACTGGATGCTTACTTGAAGAAAGAGAGAAATGACAAGTTAGAGACATAATAAGCTCTTTCTCTGTGCTAAATGGAAGAGAATCTGAGACTGATCCTTGACCTTGAAGCCAAGTGGCTTATATAGAATCTGCCTAAAGCTGGACCCTTCTCAAGAGCAACTGTGTTGGAAAAAGACAGATGTAGTTGTCCTAAAAAGATCCAGGATCTGAGCTAACCATAAACTGTGCAACTGTGGACCATCATGGCTGCAGTGCCATTTGTAATTTATGCATATATTCAGCAGCATAAACATTCCCACAATGGAAAGCATGATCATGGTAAAAAGGAATTAAGCTATGTTGAAGCAGTATATGTTAAACACTTAAGCGTGTAGGAAAGGATGTACTCTTGCCAGTAAGACACACAATTTGCTTCTGTGAGGTGACAAATCTGAACAGGTCTCTCTTAGCCAGTTTGGAAGGCTCACCCCAGCTTGACTTCAAATGGACTAATCTAAAAGGATACTGTGCATGACTGCATGTCTCTATTCCTTTCTAATTTATCAAGGGCCAAACTGTTTCTGTAGACTTTCTGGTTCCTGCAAGCTAAGGCCAAAGTAAAATGAAAATTGGAAGGTCCAAGTATCCTCATGTTTGGTGAGCTTGCTGACTCCCTGGGGGCCCAGTGGGCACTGGACCGTGATATCACAAAATTCACTTTTAGTCAAAATCCAGGGTGGGAAGTGGAGAAGCTCAGCTCAGTCCAACCAGGATCCTGAAATCACAAAGATGGACTGACACCCCCAGAAGCCCTGTCTTTTTCTGATTGTCTTCAGGTCCCAGGGTAATAGTCACTATTGTTTTACTCCTTTCATTCACAGAAATCAAGAAGGCTTTTTAGAAGGTGATATATATATAAAAGACACAGACAGGGGGAAAAATAAATCTAACATATGTGTTTTTAAATATTTTACAAATAATGTTCCCCTTCTGTCGCATTTACTGCAACATTTTCTCCCTGTCCCATCTTTAGCTGAACAGCAGGTGGAACGAAAAAGGAGGGAAATGTTGGCCTACTGATCAAGAAAATCACTCTCTGTTGGCACAGGTGTCTCATGTTTATTGCTTTTTTTCCTTGTGCTAGGCAGTAAAAAACAGTGATTTTACAGCTGGGGATTTCAAATATAATTTTGTTTACTTATACTTCCTGAGATGATTTATCTTTCTCCTTTCTATTTTGAACAGATTGTATCTCTGTATCTTCCACGGCTGATATATATAGCTCCACAGGTATTTCCCACTACCAGGCAAAGGCTGTCTAAATGTGTTTTGCAAGCCTATTTAATATATGGCTTCAGCTGTGGAGAAAAAATATGTATCAGAACTTGATTAGATTAATTTTTCAAACAGTTCTGAGTGAAGCCACTGTCTTCCTAATTTGTAGAACAGTAACTCTGTAGAACAGAACTGTACTGTAGAACAGAACAGTAACAGAAAATAAGAATTTCTATGGCATTATAAGCAGAACTTTAGATAAAAGTCTGAGTTAAACTTTGCAACTTGGAAGAAGAATTGAAGCATTTCAGTCACAACATCCTTCCAGAAATTAGATAATTTAATCTTTCAGTACAGAATAAATTTTCTATCAAGTTAGAAACAAATCCTCTATTTAACTGACTGATTACACTGATTTTTAAAGTGCCATTCCAAATATTAGCAAGGTATATTACAAATGTTCAGTTCAAACAGTTTCCCTCTGAGAAATTCAGCAAAAAGCTGTTTCATCATAAACACTGGCTGATTTTGAAATTAGTATAGAGTTAATTATGTAAATATATTTGTGTAAAAATGATAAGCAAATAGATCTAAGCTTAAGGCTTTTATAATATATAAATTTCTTCTTTTATGCTGTAAATATTAAAACATTTTGGGCTGGCATTAATATATCATGTTCCCCATTCTATATGAACTTTCAATCTACAGTTTTTCTTAAAAATAGCATTTGGAGTGCACAAGCACAATGAGTAATGTCACCCACAGTACAGCCTGAGTATCTACACAGCGATCAGGGAAAATGAACACTGCTTCCAAATGCCCAAACTAATTCTACAGAGTACTGCAGTGTCCGCAAGGTGCTTGTAAATCTCAAACAGGAAACAGAATTGTAAAATTACTGAAAAGCACTTCTGTTTTGCCTCAGACCAGGACATTAACAAATACCTATGTTTCAGCATATCAACTTGCTCTTAGGAGGAGAACTTTCATTAGATCAGATTGGCCATAGGTCCAAAAATATCAATATATGATATTAATATCACATTTCCATAAGTTCAAGATATTCAGCAAGAAAGCACCTTCTGCTACCCAAGCAGCCTTTCTGCTCTGGAGACAAAAGCCAAAGCTCCTCCAATAACCCCTGCACCATCTCCCATGTCTCCTCCTGCTTGCTCAGTCTTGCTTAAAATGTGCCTCCCAAAAATCTGACCTTCAAAGTTAAAAAAATGTTTATACATGGCAACTTTTTTCTTTGCCCTAGGCTATGACAAGGTTCAAGTGACCTGAGCTTGAGGCAGAGCGTGGAGTGTCTCTCGTGCAGCTCATTGCTCCACCTGAAACCCAAAACACATTTTTAGTGCTCTTAACCCAAGCAGAGAAGTGGGCTTTAAAGGGATCAGGTTCAGACAGAGTAGGCGGCTTTGCTTTTAAATGTGAGAAAATTTGAACAAATACAGGAACGTGAAAGAAATTCCATGCAGGAACAATTTTAGAGTGTGCACTAGACTTACATCTCATGACTTCCGATTTTCATTAGCTATGTACACTCTTTATAGTTAAAAATTTCATAGAAAAAAGATTTCTAAACATAAAGGTCATTATTTCACAAACAGATGGATGAGCTAATTTAAATTTATATTTAATGCACCTAATTTTTCTTTCTCTTCAATACTAAAAAGCATAAACGAAGGTATTTTCAAACCATGAATACTCACTTCCAAATAACTGTTGTTAAACCAAATTAGTCTACTCCAATTTGACATAGAAGTAATTTTTTTATGTTGTCAAATAAATACATTTTTAATTAAAAAATTATTACATGGGGTTTTGATATTCTGTTACAACAGAAGCCTCTGTTAGTTTATATTTAATTGCACTTTAAAGCTTAGCAGTACTCAAAAGAGAATTACTAGTTTGGTAAAAAAACATCATTTCATAAGCCTGACTTAATCCAAACCCAAAATCTGGCAACAAAATGTCATTGTGAAGTGTTTGCTTTATATACTACTGGGAAAAGGTTTGCAATGTTAATATTTCAAAATGAATAATTTTGTAGAGTTTCTCAATGATTAATAAGCTTGCCATTTTTAATTTAAAACATGAAGCACACATTTGTATTCCTAATAATAAGTAGATGGAAAATTGTAAGCAGTTCAAGAAAATAAATTATACTATTTTTTAATGTCATGTTCTCTGACATCATGAACATCACTGTCAAGAATGACAATGCAGAATCTGCCACACTATGTGGGAAAAACAAACTAGATGCTTCTGGTTTGACCATAAGCTATCCTAGCATATTCACAGAGTGCGTTCCAATGTTTAGTTTTACCCTGCTGCATTATCTCTTTCCCTTTAGCAATTTTAGTCCCTGATAACTGTTTACATCCTTTAGCAGGGGCTATAGTGACAACTGCTATTACTTGAAATTATTACTATTCCTCCGGCCAAAAGCTGTCTGCTTATCTACCTAGGTTTTCATTCTAACCCCCTCTCCGTTCCATCCCCGTGCCCACTGCATCCCCCCGGCTCGGCGCTAACAGCGAGTGCCACAGAGTGAGTGTCACACGGCGTGGGCAGGGCGGAAGCACCGAGCCCATTTCCAGATGCTTCCCTCTCTGCCGCTCTGGCAGAAGTAGCGAGCGGGGCTTGCCTGCCAAACGTGGCAAAACTCCGCTCCTAGCTCAAGCAAAATCTTGACGTTGCTGAAAAACCCATGGCACGGTGCCCGTCCTCTTCAGCAGAGCCGGGCTTCTGGCTCCGCGGTGGCGATGGGGAAGGACACGGCAGCCTGATAAAGCGAGGAGGGCAGCGGGGAAAGGAAGCAGGGAGGCCATACATATGGGTGAACAGGGACTGTGAAGGAAGTCAGATAGCGACAGATCTTATATCTTTGGTCTCACTTGATGTGGTATATAAAGATGGATGATATTCACACCATTACTGAAATTATTTATTGACCAGAGTAAGCAAAAGAACATGCTCACCATTCTATTTTTCTTTATTATCTTACGCAATTTATTCTTATGCCTAACCTCAGCCCTGTAACATTTCATCACTCTGCTCTTTGTCGCTCTTTACCCCAGCATCTTTCTTACTATATGTCATCCTCATTCATCATGTCATATTTAAAATTTAGACGGTAAGATCTCTTGGAACAAAGCTATATCTCCCTGAGGCTACTGAACAGAGCCTGCAGCACATCTTTCTTTGCATGCAAAATAATGAAATCAATACAAGTTTATTTTCATTATTTACTTCCTATAGCAAGACATGACACAATTAGGTTCCCAAGAATCTAATACTCTCAAGATATCTTTTGATTTTGTTATTATCCTTGGACTCCCTACATTGTGCAGTATTCTGTTCACTTTTAGATTGTGGATCTTTAAGAGAGAAGCTGGGGGAAACAATTTCAAAGCTCTTTTTCCAAAACACACTTTCTGTCCTTCATCATCACTTCAGAAACCAGAACACCATCATAAACTCTTCCTTGGTGAGAGACTACAGAGCTGCTTGACGCCTAGCTCACATCCTCTGCTAGCAACCTGCCTTAATATCAGCCCTCAACAGTTTGACTTTTATTATTTTTAGTTTTAATCTGCGATAAGTCTCTCAGCAAAAGCTATAAAACACCAAACTCCTCACTTTGTCAATTCTCCTTCCTTTTGATGATCTGATCTGGATTCACAGCCTCACACAATATATAGTGGGAAGGGACATGACAGTAATCTGGGCAACAGACCTCTCCAAATGTGAGAGTAACTGTACCTACATCAATTCTTGTCTAAGCTCCAGAGGCCATGGAGAACTGGTTATTCCTTTTTTTTCCTTTCTGTAGCAACCTTTCATTTACTTGAAGAATGGATATTATGCTTGTTAACTTACCAGCACTAACTCAGCTCATCTCCTGTGATTATTTCGCTAACAGGCTTGACATTTCTGGGCATTTTGATGTCCTTTCCTTTGTTTGTTTTAAATGTAATTTGTTCTGCACCGTTGCATCATATGTTTGATACTTCATTGCAGACTCCCTAGGGCAGGTGTCAGCAACCCGACTAGAACAGTTTGCTGAACTGCAAGTTTATTTCTCAAACCCAGGATTTTGTTTATAACCAGTCACCTTATTGATACAATCTAAAAAGCATTTGCCAGGAGAGCCTGGTTCCTGCTTATTTGGACATCCTGGAGGGCCAAGAGATGCATTCTTCCCAAGCTGCCTTCCTCAGGAAGCAGCACTTGCAGGTCCTGGAACCAGTACTGCAGCGTGGCATCCAAAATCTGCCCCTCTTCCAATTACTGGTGGTGACTTCTTCCCAAGCAGACTTTCACTTATTCCCACCACTGCAGTTGCCATGGGACTTCAAAAATAAAGAGCAACAGAAGCTTGTTGAGCTGCAGAAGGGACTGGCAAACTCAGGATGCATCGCAATAACATGTTAACATGTATTAATTCACACACAGATATTCTGCATCCCTCACAATATATCAGCACTTGAAAATAAATTCACAGGAAAATAGCAGCCTTTGATATTATCCATACCCTTAGATGACTACCCTAGCACTAAAGGCCCAGGAGAAAGTGACAACTATCACGGTGGAAATGAAATTTAACAAGGGCAACTGTAGGGTGCTGCACCTGGGGAGAAATAACCCCAAGCCCCAAGCACCAGTACAGGTTGGGGGCTGACCTGCTGGACAGCAGCTCTGAGAAAAAAGACCTGGGAGTTCTTGTGGACAACAGGATGACCATGAGCCAGCAATGTGCCCTTGTGGCCAAGAAGGCAAATGGCATCCTGAGGTGCATCAAGAGCCAGCAGGTCGAGGGAGGTCATCCTGCCCCACTACTCTGCCCTGGTGAGGCCCCATCTAGAGTACTGTGTCCAGTTCGGGGCTCTCCAGTTCAAGAAGGACAGGGATCTGCCGGAGAGGGTACAACAAAGGGCCACAAAGATGATTAAGGGCCTGGAGCATCTCTCCTATGAGGAAAGGTTGAGGGACATGGGTCTTTTTTCTATTGAGAAGAGCAGGCTTAGGAGAGATCTAATTAATGCATACAAATACTTAAAGGGAGGGTGTCAGGCAGACGGGGCTGGTCTTTTCTCAGCGGTGCACAGGGACAGGACAAGAGGAAATGGTCACAAACTTGAGTGTAAGAAGTTCCACCTAAACATGAAGAGGAACTTCTTTACTGTGAGAGTGGTAGAACCCTGGAACAGACTGCCCAGAGAGGTAGTGGAATCTACTTCTCTGGAGACATTCAAAACCCACCTGGACAAGTTCCTGAGCAACGTGCTCTAGGTAGACCCGCTCTGGTGGGGAGATTGGACTAGATGATCTCCAGAGGTCCCTTTCAACCTCGATTGAATCGTATTCAACCATACGATTCTATGAGAGTAAAGGCTACAGAAAGAGACAGTTACAGGGAAAAGAAAATTATATAGAGTAGCGTAGGCAAAGATGCTATAGGCAGAAGGCATTTTGCTAAAGTTTCCCTCTTATTCCTTCAGAATTACTCCCTAAACTACTGATGAATTGCAAGGATGGCAGGAGGTTTACTCATTATCTTGGTCACACAAGATTGTCGCTACATCTAATAAATTCTCCCTCCTACTCATTTGCTGTATTAACAAAAATTAAATTTGATTCTAGGTCTCAGTAATTCACAAGTGAACACAAACTAAAATAATACATTATTAATTTAATAAAAAGAATCTGTAAAAGTATTCTGATAATTAGGTAATAATCTATATCAGCTATAATTGCTGATTTTATTTGAAAACTGTTTAGAAATGGAAGATTTGAATGCAAAAGACAGAAACTCTATTTTCAAAATCTTGACATTCTAAATCTCATATATCATCTTTTTCTGTAAAGTTCAGCCTTGAGGCTATGCTTTATCTTCCTTGCCTCATTCCATCCTTTGCCAGGCTTTCCAGGAAAAAGCAGTGAACACCTTCTCTATCACATTATTAGCTGCAATGTTACTTTTTCAGGAGATACCTTCTTTAAAGCTCTGGTGGCTGATACAAATCAATGCTGTAATCTCTCCACAAAATCATTGGATACATCATAAAATACATTATAGAAGAAACTAGGTCTTTCACTCAAAAAATAATAATTCATAATTATTCCCCTTAGAAAATAACATGAAATACAATAGTGAGAAAATAAAAAAAGCAAAATCTGGGAGCTGTTGGGAGGAGGTAGCACCTAACATGCTTTAAAAAAATGATTCTTCCATAGAATCATAGAATGGTCCAGGCCAGAAGAGGCCTCCAAAGGTCATCTAGTCTGTCCTCCCCGCAGTCAGCAGGGATACCCCCAACTAGACCAGGTTTCCCAGGGCCTCGTCGAGCC
>BJBW01011130.1:71271-144779 GCA_004320125.1 Scolopax mira | reverse complement strand
CGATGAGGCCCTGGGCAACCTGGTCTAGTTGGAGGTGTCTCTGTGACTGCAGGGGGGTCGGACTAGATGACCTTTGGAGGTCCCTTCCGGCCCAGATGATTCAATGATTCTATGGAAGGCAACTTGGAGGTCATCTAGTCCAAACTCTGGCTTTTTAAGTAGTGTGAACACTAAATTCAAAGCAGGTTGCTCAGGGCTTACCCACTTGGGGTTAGCAAACTTGTAAAAAGGATGGAGACTCTGCAGCCTCTTTTGGCAACCTCTTCCAATGTTTAATTATTAAATGGATAGTTTATTAAATAGTAATGTTTACATCATGTAGATAACAAAATTATAATATAATTATGTAAATGGTAAGTTGGTATCACTAATTCACTAATGTAAAATAGGACATAGCAGAGGATCCATCAAAACACACTTGCCTTGAAAATTCTGGTCTTTGCTGACAAGAAATGAGGTTGGCTTCTGGCTTCAAGCATGTTAATTTGCCAGCAATAAGGATTTCTAAATAGTTTGAGACTTTTTTTTTCTTTTTTTTTTTAGAGCAATAATGCAAATACAGCAAATTGCTCCATCACCTGAGCATTTTATTTTAGATGAGCAGCATTCTGGCAGTATTTAAAATATAAGACTTTAGAAGAGAGTAACTGCCTGGCACTGCTGATAATTATTTTTAGTATGACAAGCAGCTGCCTCCAGGTGGTGGCCTGTGTTCCACATCCTCCTCCTCTACTGTAAATGGAAACACGTACTGCAGTAGTAATCTAAAGCTTCTTGTAACTTGTCTTTGTTTGTTTCAGCTTTGGTTTGCTTTCGTTAATGGATTTTCTGGGCAGATCTTATTTGAGCGATGGTGCATTGGTCTGTATAATGTGGTAAGTGTTACATGTTTTGACTTGATAGTGCTTGGGACTTGTATGTTATTTTCTTGTGTACCATTTCTCACGGGTAACAGTCTTGGATGTTTGTCAGGAAAGGTGAGTTCATTTGCAAGACATATTTTTAATCCTTCTGTAGATAACAATTCATTTTTGGATTTTATTTTTTTTACCACAAAACTAAATTTGGGAAAATGCTTTGAAAATACATGTTTGGCCTATTACAATCTCCTTAAAACTCTGCAGCTTTTAGATTGAATTTAATTTCTTCTTCAGAAGTGTCTTTGGTTTTTTGCACCAAATATTTTTCTGGCTGTTAATGTTAGAAATCGAGTCTTAATCTTCTAGTTTTGGTTTTATTTTTTTCTCAGACTCTGTAACAGTTAGATGCTCCAAGAAGCATCACGCAAGTGATTTGGGCTGAATCATGTTGTATTAGGTACAGAAAGGGAAGCAGCATTGCCATGTCACCAGCATTTCTTGCTTGTCGCAAGAGCAGGATGTGTCAGTCCAGGAGTGACTTGACTTTCACTGTGCTCTGCAGACACTGCGCCATATGGCTTTCTCACTTTACTCAACATTATTGATTAAATAATATTATTGATTACAAGTCTGGAGGACTTCTAGGACCAATTTCCGTAGCATACCATAAACCTATGCGGGTGTTTTCAACAGTGTTACCCTTGTAATATCACTGATAAACGCCCTAGTGTCTGGATGTATAAGTCATTGGGATGCTTTGTCAGTGTTGAGAAATCCTTTGTATTTCTCTTTGGAGGGAGGAAATTTAATTTTTTTTTTCCTTTAAGCAGACTCATTCCAAATATATGGTAATATAGAAAAAAACAGCAAATTATCACTGAGTAGTATTAATGGAAACACTTAACTTCTGTCGCATTAATCTTAAAAATGATGGCACAAACCCTCATGTTCCATAAGATTTCATATTCTTTGTGGAAGATACTTATTCAGGGATTTTCCACTCCCTTGATTCTCTTCACCCTAATTTCCTGACTGTTACTCAGTCTCTGTCATTCGTGTTTAGATATTTGCATCTATTATCTTTAAACCTGATTTGATGGATCTACCTACTCTACATAAAGCTCATGGGTGAAACTCGTCTTCTAAGATCAGTGAAGTAGAAATTAATCCTTGTTTTGTAAGGTGGTGTTTTTTTTAATTTTTGAGCTGGTTACATAGACTGATGAAGAATCAAATGCTGGTAGGATATTAGTGATTGGTACAGTTTGAAGGAGTTGGATTTTTAAAGTGCTTTTAGTGTGCTCATTCTCTTCTGTGCAGATTAACTCTTTGTTTCATGAATAGTCTCGTTTAAAAATTATGTGTAGGAAGTAATAGTAGCATTGTAATTCCTGCTTTTGCACTGGAAGCTTACCTTCATTAAGTAAAACATTAGAAGATTTACTTCAAATGAGTGTCAGTCCCCCAGTAAACAGTGAAACCTGAGGAAATACCTTAAAGCTGTATGAGACTGTGCCCTTTTTTGGAATATACTGGACCAGTGGTCTTAGTTTCAGTTCACCACCCTCAGGCTGCTGCCATTTTAACCATTTGGTTTATCACTTTATGAGCAGAAGCAGCACATTCCCAGTTGGATCTAGGGGTGTAATTATTGATTGTCACTGATCTCTAGTCCTCTGTGTTGCTCTTTGTCTTCTCCCTGACCGCCAGCTTGCTGCTGGTGGGAACACAGCTCAACTTTTGCAAGCAGGCAGACACTCTAGAAACAGTTCATAACTTCAAGCTGCTTCTTAACTTCAAGAACGCTTCTCAAACTGTTAAAAATAATGTATGTGTAAGATTAGAAATTATTTTTCTGATATAAACTGTTAACGTAAAACAAAGTGAATGAAGTGTAGTAGTACTCGGACACGCACACCGGTATCATTTTCACACTGTGCTTGCACTGCAGACCACAAGAAACATGGATACCCAAGCTGGCTTTAAATGAGCTGCCTCGGATCCTGGAAACACTTTAAGAGCAGCTATGTGGGACTCAGCAGAGGCTAATTTACTCTGCTTCTGGCAAAGTGTCCTGCTGCCTGTCCTGGAAAGCTTCCGAGGCTTGGTCATCCAAGTGTCTGCCCATAGCACTGACACATACTGCAGTTAATTTGTTCCTATCAGTCCATGCCTGTCTGGAGAATCCCCAAAGCACTATAATACAGAATAGCTTTTGTTTTTCAGTAGATTTTCTTCTTTAATGTGATTTCCACATTTGCTTTGTCTGTAAAGTTAGCTTTGGTAAAGCATATTATATATTTAATTATGGCTACAATTGCAGCTATATTTGAACTCATTCCCACAAGGCTTTTTTTAGAAAAAGTACATGTTGCCTTTCCTTTGCAGTCTGATGTGTTTTACCCTCGTTAGGTTGGTTGGTACATCAAAAACTACTGATGCTTAACTTGTGTTTTAGCTAATTGGTTAACAGAATTTTCTTTCATGTTTCTATTGTTCGTAAGTCAATATTTGAGAGTATTGAATTGCTTAAATTCATGTTTGGACTTGTTTGGACACTTGAAAATTATGGCAAATAACACACTAGTTGGTAATAAGTCTTCACTGAAGTTTGGGGATTTTGCTGTTGTCTAGATACTGATTTATTATCTGAGTTAATTAATATTAATAGTTGCTGCTAATTAGTATTTGCTTTCCTTTTAGATTTTCACAGCACTGCCACCTTTTACTCTGGGAATTTTTGAACGATCGTGTACTCAAGATAGCATGCTTAGATTTCCACAGCTATACAAAATTACTCAAAATGCAGATGGGTTCAACACAAGGGTAAGAGAAAGTCTGTTTCTGTAAGAATAACAATGAGCATTCTTATTTCCAGATCTTTCTTATCAGAAAATGACTTGTTCCCCACTGTTACTCTAGCTTCATGTTAGGTGCTGAGATTAAGGTTGTTCTGCCTCCCTGTTCTTTTCAGGGAATTATATTTTTTTATTAAAAAAGAGTCCTTGTTTTTAAATAAGGGTTTTCTGTTATGACTTCAACTGAAACTGGTCTTAAAATTCTGATTCAAAGTAGGATTTATATCTGAGCATGATTTCTCAATTCACAGCTACTGATAACTGGTGAACTTACTCATAAGAACTGGATAACATCATCTTGATTTTATTTAATATACAAGTTGTCATTATGTTTTCTACTAGGAGGCTTTTTCACAGTTAGTATAGCTTGATTCCCATGGTTCTTTCAGAAAAAAAATTTGAATCGGTTTGCTTGGACTTCTGAGTTTTGAAGGAGCACACTACTTCATTTTGCTATTTAAATGCTGAAAATTGCCAGCATTTGGTGTTCTGTCTTCACTCCTTAACAGTCACATCTAAACGTGCTTCTGAACCAAGGAGGCTGTACGATTGCTTTGTTTAGAGAGTAAATTGTAAAATATGTAAGGTCTAGTTTGTGCAAAATGGCATTATCTCTAAGTTAAAAGTTGTGGGGCACAAAGTATTTGCTTACTAAAAGAAATAGAGTATTTATAGTATTGAATTAGTCTTTTAAAATCGTACTTTGAGGTAATTAAAGGAGAGTGGCTCCATCTGTTTGCTGTATTTTGACGAACAACTTAAATTGCAAGCATGTTGCCTTTTATTTTTTAAATTGTTAGAATAAAACCATCCAACTGGACCAGTGTTTTCTTATGAAAGAGCAGAAATTGTAGGAGGAAATAGATCCCGCAGAAGTTTAGGTATTTCACTTCAGGACAAACATTGTCTGACTCTAAACTACACAATGAAGTGTTTGTTAGGAGTTTGAGAGAGGTCAAGAGTTTTGGACTTTACTGACGACTTGGTTTGTTTTCCCTCAGGTTTTCTGGGGTCACTGCATCAATGCCCTGATCCATTCCGTCATCCTCTTCTGGTTTCCACTGAAAGTGCTGGAGCATGGTAAGGGCTTCATTATGTCTTATGTCAGTAACTGATGTTCACTCTTACAGAGCCCAATATTTTTATAGAATGGGAGGTCGTGACAAGTCGCAAGAAAATAATGCTGACAGACAGTTCAATAGGCTGTAGCTGCTGAACTTGGCTGGTTACCTCGGGGCTTTCAGAACTTACTCTAATTTAACATAATTATTGTTCGTATAGTGGCTTTAATACATGAAAAATTAAATTGCTGCTTTGCAAAAAAGTCTTATTCAAATACTGAATAATGTTCCATAGAGTTACACTTATTTTTTTTTTGTAGTGGGTTGAGATCTCTGCTTTTTACTGTATAATGTTCTTACAGCAGCTGTATTGCAACCCTTTGCTTATATCTTATTGGATCTTTTCCGTTCTGTAACACGGTACTGTAGAATGTAGGATGAGACACTACTATTAAAGCCTGTGTAAAAAAATGTATTGGCTGGAAGGGAAGTAGACCAGATCAAGAGTCAGAGATACTGGGAAAATGAGACCTTTTGTTGTACAATTAGGCTTATTAAGTCTTGCTTGCCATGAAAGGTAATGCAACTACACGGTATTTCAGGGAATAGTAAATCCCATATGGTTCCTACCTAGCTTTACAAAATAGTTGCGTGGGCAGGAAAAAACATGGGAAACCCTGTTCTTTTACTATCGTAAGAAATAGGACTAGATCAGATGAGGAATTTCAGGGTGGTGACAGGGGAATAGTATTTATCTAAACCCATAAATTTTCCAAAATTAAAACTGTTTCCTGGAAAACACTAATTTCAAGAAAACCATCTCAGCTCCAGGATGGATTAGTTGGGGAGGAAGGTGAAAGAAAATGCAAAGGGAGGGAAGATTAATGCTGACATGGGAGGCATGATGGTGTATATATACTTGTGGGAGGCAGGTTCAGGTTTCTCTGCCTGCCTGAATAAAACAGTATCGTATCCTTAGTGGCAGCTTCACACGCTGTCTAATGGACCATACAAGAAAGGGACTTCCCTTTCCTCCGTATGAGGGTTGGGAGCTTGGTTCAGTTTTAAGGGAGAGAGATTTTTATGGTTGATTTAGTTTGTTTTGATTTGAGGGGGTTTGTTGTTCTGTTTCACTATTTTTGTGAGAAATGTTAATCTCTAATAGCACTTCTTTAATTGCAACTTCAGAAATTCTAGGCTGACTTCTGTAGGGGTTACGGTTTGTTTTTTAGTCTTCCATAAATGTTTTTGAGTAATTCCTAAATACATCATGTACTTTTAATTTCAACAATTAAAATTATAAGACTGGAATACTTATCAGCTCAAACGGTAACTTGCTGAGTTCGTTTGAATAGGTTGCATAGTTTGCTTTCTGAAGAGGAATGAATATTGAATTTTCAAGTTTCTTTGTATTTATAAATGATAAAGGGGTTTCAGTGCCAGAGACAAAAATGCGCCATTCACACTGGGATGTTTTTTGACCTCTTGAGTTCCTTAGAAAGTGAAGTGCATATAGTCCATGAATGGACACTTGTATAGCTTTAGAAATTGAGTTCACTAATTGCCCTGCTGTTCTCATTAACAGAAATATCATTCCTTTAAGGACTTCCTAGCCAAAAGTGGAAGGTCATGGTAATCTCTGGGCAGGGGGGAAGGCATTAACCCACTGCATTAAAATGTAACTTGAAAAAAAATTGAGACTTGCTCCAAAAATTGTTCAATTACTTAAATATGCAGTTGTGTTGCACTAGGGTAATATACTGGCAGAGTCATTAGGTCAGTTTATTCTAGACCTATCAAAACCAATATGCATTTAGGCATGCCTTTTTCTTAATAAACTGAGACTTCTGACATCATCAGGGTTCACTGGATGTGGAAGGCTCAATTCTCTTATGCTCTTCACCTTTTTCATTGTCACTAGAAGTAAAAGGAAAGTGACTGTTAAAACTTGATGTCTATTTGTGAATGTGGTAAATGCCTGAAGCCAGAGTACCAGGGGAGGAGTTGGGCTGGTAGAGATGCCACTGACTGGAAACCAAACTTACTCATAACCAAGCTGTCTCAGGCTTTAAGTCCTGTAGCACTGTTAGTGACTAGTCTGAATGCTGCTGTTTCTTGGTAGTTGGGGTTCAAAAGAAAAAAGAAATCAGTAGTACAGAACCATCAACTTCTGGAAAATATTCACAACCTGTTAGTTCTTCAGAGACAACCACATGCAGCCTTTGTAGAAGAAAACCATAATCAGTTTGGGGTTACTGCACCGACTAAATATATAATCTTTTTATCAGTAAGCTGGGCAGTTTTCACCACAGAGGTCAGGGTGTGAGGAGCTCTTCTCTATAGACTTAAAAACTTACATAGACTGGGGATGTACACTATATGAACATAGTTAACTAAGTGGATAACCCCAGTTTAAGAACGTCAGATCCAGTTTTGCAAAAAAGTCTAGCAAAACGGTACCCTCTTAATAGAAGCACTGTGCTCAGCAGTATGTGTTTAGGAACAAGTCCAAGGTTTTATCTTAAGCCTTTTTCATCCCTGCTGTTTGTGTATTTCTCTAGCAGTTATCTTAAAACCTGTGAAAATAGCAATACTTACCATGCTTGAGTAATGTTTGAAAGCTCCTGTGAGTACAAGTTCATTTGGCCTTAGTGTGGCTGTCGAATGTGCTTTCATGGTGTTCCTGTTTTATTCAACAAGGGCTAAGAAAGGCCAAACAGACATTTGAAGTGTTGCCAAGGTTGGCACTTTCAAATGATAGATTAACATGGACTTACCCTTGTGCCCACTGACTAGAGAAGGAGTGTGTAGAGACTGAATGCTGCTCAGTTACTGAATTTAACCTCCAATAAGATATTTTAGGTGTCCTTTATAGATGAAATTTTTGTGATTTTTCTTAATTCAGCTCTGTGTCACCCCAAATCAACTGGTGTTTTACAGGCTTTTTCTTCACAGGCACAGCAAATAATGGGATTTGTTAGAGGTGTCAATAAGTAGTACAGTACAGACAGCAACAGAAAAAGTGACATGGACATACCTCACCTCTCTGAAGCAAATTACATGTTAGGATCTGGCAAACGCTTCCTGTTTTGCTACAACAGCTTCTGGCAGTTAGGACTATGGATATAGGCTCTATCCAAGCATCTTGGATAACGCCTGGCTTAGCAAAAGTTCTCCATTACCATTATCTCACAGCTTCTAAAAATGCTTTTAGATGTTGTAAAAGGCAAGGTTGGGACCAGTTATTTTCTTCCAAAAATCTCCTTGTTATTTTGAAACAGGGCTGGAACAGGTTGTCCAGAGAAGTGGTAGATGCTGCATGCCTGGAAACATTCTATGATTTAATCCATTCTATGGATAAACTGATAATAAATGTGATATTTTTTCTCTTTTCTTTCAGATGCAGTATTCACAAATGGTCAGGGAATTGACTATTTATTTGTTGGAAACATAGTTTACACTGTAAGTTTGGGTATCCTAGCAATTCTGAATGATAGAATTTCTTTTTTTTATACTATGAGAAGATGGTGTAAACCACAAGAAAGAGTGTGAGTAAAATCAAACTTATGCTGTGTGGACGATTTTCCCTTGTCTTTTTTCATTTCTTTTTTTCTAGACATGCACTGACAATATCTTGGGCCTGGGTTGGTACCTAAATGATAGTAACTTCTTACATGTAAAAGGGAGATTGGGCCGTGAATAGCTTTGAATTTGAGTGTGTTAGTACTGAAGTTGTCTTTTTTTTTCTTTTTTCCTTGCAGTATGTTGTAGTCACTGTTTGTCTGAAAGCTGGCTTGGAAACAACTGCGTGGACTAGAGTAAGTACTTTTCAATACCTTTTACTTTATTATTGCATCTTTCTCCCTAATGAGTACTAATAGAAAAAAGATGTACTAAAAATCATTTGAGGTTTCAGCGTTTTAATTGGATCTCTCATGTAAGGATAAACTGCTAAGGTCTGTAACTGCAGGATGTGGAAAGAGAACGAGCTTGTAGATCACACAATGTGTGATGAAAAAGAAGAACCTGTCAGAAGTGGGAAGAGAACATTAAAAGTGTATTGCCAACATCTCTAAATATTTAAAATAGGGAAAAATTTTGCACGAAATCAACATACTGTTATAATTGCTTCAGGAAATAGATCAAGAACATTACCTTTGTACTCTGTAGCCCCTTTAAGAATTAATGCAATAGAGAATGATAGGTGTCTGCCCACAGATAAACAGTTGGGCTTTGAAAATGCCTTTGAAGCTAGTGAAAAGCACTAGTGACTTCACGCTGGGTGAGATTTTCGGTTTGGAAATTTAGTGCAATAAGGATGTTAGTCCAATGGTTATTTGCTTGAAGTGGGTGCTCTGTTACTGGCTGGTAGGTGTCAGAATCCAACAGGGCACTGACCTCCAAAGAATACGGGGTGTAGGAGGGTTCCTGTGTTGGTGAACCTTCAATACCTTTGTTCTCTTCTTTCCCCCAGCCCCTTGTAACACTAATCTTTTGATTTTGATGGAGTCCCTGTTTCTCCATACCGATGATACACCTTATAGAAATCTAGTTTTCAAGACATACTAGGTTGCTCTGCCCTCAAGACCAAGCTGTTTTCAGGATTCCCACTCTCACTTTACCAGTTTCTCAGAGGGGCTTGATTTCGATCTGTAACCTTGTTGCTTCTGTTAGTTGTAAAATGTTTTATTTCCTTCATCACGGAGGAATTGCTAAGATTAATGAGCTGATGTCTGTTCTGAATTTTAAAGATGAAATGCTGTTATATGGGCTATTTAGTTATTGGGGATCTTTTTTTGCTGTTGCTTATGCATAAGTTTCATGTTGTGTACCAACTTTTTAAAATGCAAAAATATTTACACAAATTAATCCCTCATGAACTAGAAGAGGATATACCCAAGTCTACATTGGAGGCATATGAGCCTGTTTAGATCCTGTTATGTTGTGAATTATTTGATGCTTCCTCCTCTTTCCCCTTCCTTGGGTAATTGTTGTCTCTTCAGTCACGTGGGGGTAATCATGATCCCCTCTTTTCTAAACTTTATTTTAAAAGATACTATAATGTTTAGTAGTTCTCAGTGTTCTCAGAGAAATTCTTGTTATGCACAGATAAGTCATGTTTCGAATCAACTTTTTTTCTATATACACTTCTAATTCCTGTCCTGTGGTTTAGATTGGTGACTTGGAATCTGATGTTGATTACAGTTATTGTTTCAGCTGTGAGTGAATCAACACACAAAAACCTTTAGGTTACTTGAAGAGTATTAAATGTACAACATTGAGTTAAGCCTCTTTTCCATCATCAAGTGGATTGGTTACATGCAATTTGTTCTTGAGAGTGAGAGGGGCACTGACACTTGGGAGAACATGATGGGTTCAGCTGAAAGCTTTAAATAAATAAAGCAAATTCAAAGTGGTTGGGAGCCTGGGATACCCAGAAGATAGTGTGGAAAGAAAGGCTTTGGCAAAAGTGGTAACTTGATGCACAAAAAAATCAGCACAGTGGAGCTATGTGGAGCTGTTTCATATTATGTGTTACCTATCTGGAACACTGCAGTAGACTTTGCCAAATGCTTACAGCTTTCTTCACTGTTTTACCACACTACAAGACTATTTCAGATTAATAGGATGCACAAGATAGCCATACAGTGTGTCTAGTTTCTATGGCAGAGAGCCTTGTTCCCTTTTGTCTGTCATTCACTTAACACTTCTGATGGGACTTGCTTCTGCTTCATGCAATAATTCTACTGGGGTAAATGACAGGTCAGTGGAGAATCAATAGTGCAAAGGTTGGTGGGGTGAGTGTATAAGGAATATTTCCAAGCAGGACTAGGAGGACCTTCCTGAAAGCAGAATCTCTTAAAGGTAGAGAAGCAATTCAGGTGGGTAGAAGCCCGAGATGGAGAGATGATTGGGACAATCATGAGAAGATAAAGGCAGCGTAAAATGAACAAAGTCTTTCGCTGAGCTGTAATGGCCAAGGTGAAGAACTGCAAAACTCGCTGTCCTACCAGCAGACTGGAAAGAAAAAAGGAGGGAAATAAAAGAAAAAAGTCATTTCACTAGCATAAATACACCACCTACAAAATAAGTGTTCCTTAGATTAGTTTCCCTGCTTGCTTTTATCTTTACTTGTTTTAGTTGCCCTTTGGAGAAAGTAGTGCCGGTGCTGTTCTGTCATTGCATGGGGCTTGCTTTCATGGAATAGTCAGTTGGAATGGACCTCTAGGGATCATCTAGTCCAACTCCCCTGCCAAAGCAGGAACGCCTGGAGCACATCACCCAGGACTACATCCAGGTGGGTCTTGAAGATCTCCAGAGAAGGGGACTCCACGACCTCCCTGGGCAGCCTGTTCCAGGGCTGTGTCACCCCCACCATAAAGAAGTTTTTCTTCATATTTGAATGGAACTTCCTATGTTCCAGCTTGAGCCCATTGCCCCTTGTTCTCTTAACGTCAAATTCTCACAGCAGCCTTGCAGTACTTGTTTGTGGGGGAGCTGAGCACTACAGTTGCTCACGCTGGCAGGGCTTTCTTTTAGTCAATTCACATGAATTATCCCTATTCAAGGATCTGGGACTCTTTAGCCTGGACAAGCGAAGGCTGAGGGGAGACTTTATTTATGTTTATAAGTATCTAAAGGGTGGGTTGAAGGATGTTGGAGCCGGACTCTTTGCAGTGGTTTCCAGCAATAGGACGAGGGGCAACGGGCTCAAGCTGGAACATAGAAAGTTCCATTCAAATATGAGGAAAAAGTTCTTTACAGTGAGAGTGGTGGAACACTGGAACAGGCTGCCCAGGGAGGTCGTGGAGTCCCCTTCTCTGGAGATCTTCAAGACCCGCCTGGATGCAGTGATGTGCTCTAGGTGTTCCTGCTTTAGCAGGGGAGTTTGACTAGATGATCTCTAGAGGTGCTTTCCAACTCTGACAACTCCATGATTCCATAACTGGAAGGATAACCCCACCACTTCCTCCAAGTGTAAATAAATAAAAGTCTTTGCAGTCTCTTAGTTTTATTCACATTAAAAATTAATAAAAAATAAATCAGTTGCTGGTCAGATGCCCTGGGTGAAACAATAAATAAGTTTGACAACACATCTTCCTGCCCACTGTGTCTCTCAGGGAAGGGGCTTATTCTGTGTGTTGCTCATTAGCCCAGCAACTTTGAGTCAAGCAAAATTCCAGCTTTCTAAAAGTGCCTAGAAGAGCATTCTTTCCATGGTCTCTGACGTTTTGCTGTATGAATGCTTCTACTGTGAGGCAGTCTCCAGTTGCTCCCAGCTACCTGCCAGTCTGCACTGGTGCTGCAAACTCTGTGCTTGCTTGTTTTCAACCCTTGTGCTAGAGAAGGCTCTCTTTTCCAAGGCTGCTCAGTGCTTCCAGAGGAGGAACAATCTTCTCCTTCTAGAAGCTTGTGTCTATCTCAAAGAGGGCAGAACGCAGTACTCAGACATACTGTTCAAAAAGTCAGCAAATACAATCATCAGAGAGTATAAAGCTGAAAACTAAACACACACACTCTGTCCACTGCAGCAACCAGTGTCTGAATTCGTTGCTGTGTTCATAAACTCTTAAGTAATTAGTAATTAAGATTTATGCAGGTACTTCTCTGAATTGGAGCCAAAGTCATCAGCCACAGGAGTTGTTGGCATCCAAAAAAGCTGGAGCCAATAATGAGCTCAGTTGCTTGTTACAACTGAAATTACTGATTCCATCCAGTGCCACGCAAAAGTAAAACAGCTTAAATCATCCTGAACAGCAAAATAAGTTTGGCTGCATAAGAAAAATTACTTTCTTTAATGCAACTGAAACAAGGTCTGTGCCGGACATGTTCTTGGTCACTTTAACACTATTTTATTTACTCGTAGTGAATCTGTAATCTAAGGTATCTGTGAAGATGTAAACTGTATTGTATATCTTTAAATTACTTAAGATACTTTTAAAACAAACAAAAAAAACCAAACCAAAACAACAAAAAAACCCCAAAGCCGATCCATAGATGTTGATTGTGGTAGTGTATTACACAGCACTGGATTTTCCTCCGTGAAAGGTATGCAAGTGGTGCCCATGGCTTGTGTGCATACGCTCCCACATAAGGGATTTGTCCATATGAACTTTAACCTGAGCCTTTGAAAATTTCTACCTTGATGTATGTGTTGAACCTGACATGTGCACGATGGGAAGCAGGAGCTAGATGAGAGAAATCAGAGTTCCAAGGAAAATCTGATGAGTTTTTTGAGCTCCAAGTAAGACAGATGGGCTGAGAAGACTATCTGTCTGCCCTGTCGCAAGGCTAAGATTGAAGAGGAGAGATGGTTATGCTGTTTAAAGAACCTGTGCTACTGGACTGAAACCAAGGGCCGTAAAGGGGCCTGAGTGAGACTGACAGAAACCTCCAAAGGAGAAATGCCTGTAAGTTAGGTGGACGGAGGCAGTACCCTGTGTTGACTCTTCTTTTTTTCTCTGCTCCTTGACAGTTCAGTCACCTGGCTGTCTGGGGAAGCATGCTGCTCTGGCTGGTGTTCTTCGGTGTCTACTCAACCATCTGGCCCATCCTTCCCATCGCACCAGACATGCTGGGGCAGGTCAGTACCAATGCTGGGCTGCACGGTAAGATGCTGAGCACAGTGTTCTGCTGCCACTGGCTGCTTCCTGAACACTCACACAATGCTTGGAAAGGAATTGCGCTCTAGTGAGAGCACTTGTACTTCATTTTAAAGCTTTTTTTAAATCCCTGCATTCATTTAGCTTAATCTCCTCATTAGAAGAACTCTTTTTCTCCACAAAAGTGACCTCATATGTGATTATACGCACTGTGGATACTATATGACAATTCTCAGTTCACTTGGATAGCAGTGAGACTGCTTCCTTCATTAGTGCTTTCTTGGTAAGACTTCATGTATTTGACAAAATGCCAGGTAGGAATTTAGTTTATTTGTTTTGGGCGTTAGATTTTTTTTTTTCAATGCAGATTCTTTCTCTTACGTATATTGTGCTTATGCAGTGTTCCTTTTTTCCTGCATTTGTTTAAACAAAACCAGAATTTACTTGAGAATAAGATGAGATGGTCAGAAGAAGGGAAAGAAGGGAAGGTGATGTTACTGGTCCCCTTATAATACTAGAGGAATTTTGGTTTTGTTCCTTCACTGTCAGCTGAGATCCAAGTGGTGAAATTTTCCCTTTGGTGTCATTATTTCAACCCATGGTGAGAAGATCGAGTCACAAGCCTGTCAAAATCACTCGAGAGCCTTGTATATATTTAAAAAAGGGGTTACCATGAACAATGAAGGACTTAATAAATGTGTGGTAAAAAGTTATTCTATTTAAGTGGAACTGCTGTCAAAATTACCAGAAAAGGGTATTTTGTAATAATTTTAGAGTTTCCTTTAATGCAAAGATGCTGTTTATGATACATAAATAAAAAAGCAAACTAGTTCATTTAACAAAGTATCTTAGCATATTTAACTCTTCATCTTGTGTACTATCGAATAATAATAAAAGCTGAGTGTAGGCAAACCAATTAGAGTTTTTCGAACTTACTGTCATGTTTGTACTCAACAAGAGCAGTCGGGCATGAATTTGTTACTGTTCTGGCCTAATGCATATTTTATTATGTTGTGCTGAAATAGTGGGGGTAATGGAGGCTGTGGTAGATTTTCATGGACAGCTTTTTACAGCAGAGAGTGACAGCTGACAGGCTGGTATCAGCAAATAAGTGAGTGACAGACAGAGCCCCCACTTCACTGATAGTATTTCATGGTGATTTTTGTGTGTTTCATGGCACATACAGCCTCAGTAGCTCTCATTTACGTTTTCATATATCAAGCAGAAATTTGACTTGAGTACCATGCAGAGCTATGAACTATTTGTCCTCCACAGCAAACTTGTGTTTTATAAAGCTGATATGTTCATGTAAGATAAGCTGTTCATTCATACAAGAAGGATCAGACTATCAGCTTTAGCTTGGTGTTGCATTTTTGGTTTTTTGTTGGTTTGGGTATTTTTTGGTTTTTTTCAAAAGCAGCTCCCGTTTTTTAATGGACCTGGCACTTGGCCTTGTTGAAGCTCATACCATTGATGTTGGCCCAATGATCCAGTTTATATATGTCCCTCTGTATTGGTTGTGGATGAAGAAAGGGCTACTGTTGAACTGTGATTTTTTTTTTTTTTTTTAATGTATTTCCCTTAAGGTAAGTAAGTTTTGTGTTTTGTCTCTGCTTCATTAGTTGTTACCACTATTATGGAGAAGTCTTTAGGAAGATTAGCATCAGTCTCATTTTTCAGCCTGGAGTACAGTGGCTAAGAGTTGGGGGGATTAATCTGTTTTTGAGAGATCATATGTTGTGGTTCATGTAGGCAAAGTGCACACAGGTTATTTCTAGGTTTTTACACTTACGCTTTGTGCTGTAACTGGTCATATCTCAGAACTGGGGTTTAAGAATCATTTTAAGTTTAGTACCCATTATTTTGATCTCAGGTTGGCATTAGGAATTCCTTTCTTGTCTGAGGCCTCCAGCTTCCTCGTGGCTGGAGGTATTGAAGTTGGAGCTGCTGCCCTTTCCCATTACTCTTGTACAACTGCAGTTGAGAGGAGATGGATCAAAATCACAATCCAATAATTGTACCATCAGCTCTGCTTCTCTGTAGTAGAAAAAGCAACATGTAAGTGTCCCTCTCATGCTTTTACAGCTCTAATGACAGGCTTGCTTTTTGCTTCCTAGTGCTGCACACATCCTTGACAGAAGATTGTTAATTTTTTATTTTCCCTGCTGAACATGTTTATAGTGTTATTTGTCTGCTTAAATAAAGACTTTAAGGAAGCTGTATATCAGCTTTTCCTAGATTAGGGGTGATTTTTAAAAGATCCCAGTAATCAAGATCCCTGGTTGATCCCGTAGAGCATGAAAGTAGTTTGACTTACAGTAATGGTCAAGAAAATGTCTACCTGTCTTTTAGTAAAGCTTTCTATTCTTTTCTGTGTATGCCATTAGCAAGACAGGTTCAAAGACAGGTTCACCTTGGGTATTGCAAAAGGCTGTTGGCTTTTGAGGGTGGGAGGTGGTCTAAAGCTTCTGATGGACTCCAGTTTTGTGGTCAGCTTAGTAAATGGCATTGACTGAAGTTCTCTTAAATCTTGCTGATTCAGTTATTGCCAAAGAGTGTGAGAAACCTGCATGGTTTGGAAGACTTGGAGACACAAAACAAAATCAAAAAATCCTGGAGGCAAGATAATAATCATTATTGTAACATAATAAAGAGGTTTCACATTACTGTTCTTACAAATCCATGCTGAAATACTGACAGCTTAATGTACACTTTCGTGTTTTCCAGAACATTTTTGCCTTTCTCTCTACATTTTAATCTTTTTCCAGAGGTCCCAGTTGTTGTTCTTTCTAGCTTCTCATATTTCTGCAGTTTGGTGCTAGTTAGAAAATTGGCTGTTCTGATTGTGGTTTGTTTGTCTGCAATTGGTTGCACATTATGTTGTGGTGTCAGTGTTTTGGTTGGTGGAAATGCTTCATCCAGCTGTTAGGCAGAAATCAGATTTTGCCTGCAGATTGAGTTCCTTAATGCCTGCTGATTGTGTTTGTTTTTATTATTATGCACAGCGGTGTCCCTGGCACTTGATGTGGTTTTGGAACTTTTTTGCAGTTTTGGACTGGGCTCTGAGTAGACAAATTAGACTAATGAAGCATGCATACATTTTTAAGCATCTGTTGAAGGGGAGTGGGTTTGTTGATTTTTATGATCCACACATGGTTTTCAGAAATGAATCTGTCATTTCTAAATCCCTGGCGTTGTGCTGTTCTATATCCATACGCCAGAAAGATGGGGAGGGGGGAAAGATATAAATGAAAATAAATATTTTAATAACTTCTCAGTGTGAAACTAGTAGATCGAACATGCTTATGTTCTGGAGGCTAAACCTCCCCAAATGTGCCGGTTTATCTATTTGGCAACTGCCCTAACTATTTCTTAAATACATCCCAAACTTCCTTTCCTTTGGAAGTATTTTATAAAGGCTTTAAAGCAGGACTGTACATGCAGCTGCAGCCACCACTGTGCTGCTATTTCCTACGTAAAGCCATGGGAAAATAGGGTTAAGCCGTGAGCATAAAAACTTGTTCTGTTTTGGGAACTGGTGCTGTGGAGTGAGGCAGTCAGCTGGCCTCCAAAATTATCTGTAGTCTTCATGTGCCCACCTTCCCTTTGGTCTTTATTCACGTCCTGCAGAGGAACTGTGATGAGCAGGCCAGTCCGCTGGATGGGGGAGTGACAGGAAAGTGAGTGGAGGTAAATGCTTACCTGCAGGTTGTACAGATGGTGCAGAGTGTGTCAGCTGTTTTTCCTCCAGTGTTGTGGTTTAAGCTGGACACTAGCCATGCTGTCTGACCAACGTTTGTTTGGAGATCAGGTAGCCTTAACAAGTTCAAATGCTGCTCAGTAGCTTAAATAGAAATGCAGTGCACATGCAGAATATTTATACTTCTGTGCAATTGGCAGATTACCCAGATTTATTGGTTTTGGAATGGGGTGTAGCGGTGTCCAGGAACAAGCTCCTTCACTCAGGGTAGACTTACCATTCTATGGTAATGGATTGTGCTTCAAAAATTGCATCTTTTTTCAATTTGAAGTCCAGGGTTGCTCAATGTCCTTCAAAAATTTCCCCAAATCACTTTTTTTCATATATTTAAAAGCAGCAAATCCTTGTTGCATGCTTGTGGAAAGATGCTTGGAAGATATCCTATTCAGTGTTTTCTTAATTAGAAACATCTGGATTTAAATTTAGAAAAGCAGCTACTGTATTGTACCAGAGGCAGTGTGTGCTAATACTCATGTCTACAAAAAAAGTCTGGTTTGAGCCACGTTGAGGAGCAGGGACAAACCAAGAATGTTTGGTTTGCCATACTGGATGAGAGCGTTTCTGATGCAGGCTGTGTTCTTCATTAGAAACCTAAGGAGAAAAACCAAACAGCTCTGCAGTCTGGGTTTGTCAAGTATAAAAAGGGTTGGTGTGCTTCTCAGTAAAAGAAAGAACTTCTTTTCTCTGTCAGATAGCATAACTGGAGAGTAGCCAAACAATTTTTATGCCTTTTGCAAGGCGCTCAGCCTCTGTGGCATCTTCTGCAGATTGACTTTGTAGGGTAAAATTGTGATACGTGGGGGATGAGTAGGGTGGGCTGGAGGGCAGTGCAAAGAGGCTCCACGGCCAAGAGATCCAGGTCTGCTTCTGCCCGTGTCTGGTTTTTGGCACTCCTGTCTGTGGTTGTCATACGTGGGAACCAGCCACGTTTCCAGGCAGTGTGAAGGCATTGAGCAATATACTCTTCCTACGTGGAATTTATTGCTTAAATGGTCTGGCAAGAAGAGGATGGGCAGGACAGAGAGAGGACCTGGAAGTGGAGACCCCAATATGCTGCTGTTCCTATCATCTCTAGGTTGCAAAGAAAGGAAGGTGGTAGGGTAATTGTGTGTGTAAGATGTTTTTTAAAAGAGCATTTAAGCTCATAGTAATGAAGCTGTGGCTCCTTTAGAGAATAAGAGGAGTGGCAGATGGGATCTGCTCCAGAGGGCAGGATGAGACTGTGAGTTGGAATTAGTGGTTTTATAGCTTGCTTTGGTCACACTTAAGTTGCTTTGGTTTCTGATGGATGCAGGAAGGCCAGATAGTAGATATTTGGTGTTTGGTTAGGTGGGTTTTTTTTCCCTTCATTCTCTGGGGATGGGAGGGTTATGTTATGATTTTATTTGAATTTACTTATTATAAGGGGAGCTTGTTGGGGGCGAAATTTTTGTTTGTTTAGCTGAATTTGTGCACCATACCACTGATGGGTTGCACCAGTTGGATTGCGTTGTTGTTAGAGAGAAGCATAATTATTTCATATAGGAAAATATTTCCAGATCAATTTGAAACATACCTTTATTCCTTTTCCTACCTACAGTATATGTTTCATGAGATCATGTTTTCACAATTGTATTATGTCAAAATTTGATCCAAAAAGCCCTGAGGAGTGGAAATAATCTCCCTTACATTGTTCTAAGGCAAATGCTGGGTACACAGGGCTTCAGGAGTCCTGAGGCTGGAAGGAGCTCAGTACCTTGCTGTGGGTCAGATGGTGCAACCCATCCTCTACAGCTTTATTGTTAATTCAACAGTTGGTGGCAGTGATGGTATCTTGTGCTGTTTCTGTATTGGTGGACATGGCCAAAAAGAGCAATTTTAATCTGAAAGTTTTCACAGTGCCTTTGAGTGTTTGTGTGGGAAGTCGACCTGCAGCTGTGTGGCTTGCAGAGTGTAATTTCTCCTTCGGGTATGTTTATTGCTTGAGCTGGTATTTCTATACCAGTAACCTTGTCAGAAGGCATAGCAAGGAGACTTGAAAAGGATTTATGTCATAAAAGTGGTGCTGAGCAGATACATGCTTCCACTTCCAAAGAGCTGTGTTTTCTTTTGAGTAGTGTGTGGTTCAATAGCATTGACAGGAAATAATGACAGAATAATATAGGTGTTGCCCATAGCATAATGCCTAAAGCGTGAAGGAGCCACTCGTGATTAGATGTGCCACCATTGGTGGCACAAAACCCAACAGTGACACCTCTCAGTAGTCTCTTGTTGGAAAATGACAATTTTGTACCACTAAGAACTGCAGTGTCTGTCCAGGCATCTTGCAGGCTCCATCTTGCAGCTTTGGACACATCTCCCTTTTTTGGTGTATGACTGAAGGCAGTCTGGTGCTTGCTGTGGAGTCAGCAGGCCAATGCAGAGAAAGCTTGGACAGCAGTATTGTCACACATAAAACCTACAATAAGTAAAAATGTCCTTTCTCTGGAGCAAAAAAAATTACCATCACATTTGCAAGGACTTCTCTTGTGTAATATTTTGAAGTAAGCATCTGTTTCAGTAAACATCTAAAGGGTTTTATTTTTGGTATTTCTTTTATTAGTCCTGTGGTTCCTGTATCTATATAAGCTGTTGCTTGCAGTGTTTTGTCCAATAGTGTATGTACTGTGTGTAGTGTATATAGAACAGCTAATATTTGGGATTTTATTTTAATGCCTGTAAGAAACATTCTTGTTATGGGGTTCTGAGAGAATTTGAGAGATGTACAAAAAAAGGAATATTTTTATGCTATTTCTCTTTCAGAGAAGCATGAAAAGTAACCACTTGAAGCTTTGCTTCAACAGAAGCTGCGGTCAGGGAAGACCTTTCAAAATTCAAATTAAGTTCCTCCACTCTAATGATACAGTAGTCACAAAGTGAAAGTGAAATTTTTTTGATAGTGTTATACAGCTGACTTTTATTTTGCTTTCATAAAATTACATGCTAATATAAAAAGACAAAGACATTTTTAAAAATGGGGGGGGGAGAAGCAAAAATATGGAGTAGCTAGAATAGGTATCTGATGGGGAGGGGAACAACATAGAAATAAGGCTCTGCCAAACAGTTTTCCTTGGGTGCTTTAAAAAGAGCTGTTGTCCTTTGGTGATAGGCAAAGTCTCATTGAGCTGGTGGATCCTGGCCACTGCTGTTCATTCAGAACATATGTGATGAGCAATTGAACTCCTGAACTGATGGCATCTCCACACAGACCAAAAGATGTCTGTCAGACATCCACAAAATCCACAATGTTTTCCAAGGATCCAATAAACAATTACTGACAAGTGTATTTGATTTCAGCTGTAAGGGAGAAAATACTACTAAGTGGCACGGAAAAGGTTGAAAATTTCAAAGGGACTGAGGGTGGGGGGGGCTTTTAAGTGAAATTACTGTCTGGATTTAGAGTTGGGACTGTGAAGAGTAAGTATGTTCTTGTCTTTTGATGTTAGTAGTCGGGAAAAGAAGTGTTTCATCATGTTTTTCTGTGTAAGCAAGCAAAATTATTTTAAAGCCATGTGTAGTCTGCATCAGCTTCCAGTGAAAGTGGCCTGCAAGTAATCAAATTTAGCCTAGTGCTGGATGCCATGGGTAAGACAAAGTAAATGACAACCTGGAGTGGATCTGGGTACTGGGGTTTATTTCAGAACCAGAGAGATTAGCAGTCTTGATTGTTCTCACTTGCTCATTCCTCCATTCCATAACACGTTGCCATTGTGTTATGTTCCCCAGGACTAGACTTCGCTTCCCTGCAGGAAGCTCATTGCTGGCCTGGGAAAGCTGGGCAGAGAGTTGGGTTGTTTCCTGATGTACCACTGCTGACAGTGTTGACTACCTTCAAGTGTTAATGATCAAGGTCCCTGGACGTTCCCTGGCATTCATCTCTATGCATGTCCCTGTTCTCTGGGGTCTTCTATCACTTCCAGGATGTTTCCTGCAGCCAGAATCTTCACTGTCTTTACAGACTTTCTCCCCCAACTTTTCCAAGACAAGCTCTTCGTTTCATGAATCCTTGTTTTTGGCACGGAACCCCAAGCCCCTGGTTTTCCTCATATAAATAGCCTATATGCAGAAGCACAACACATGATCAGCCTTGTAATTGGGAATAATGTCTCATATCTCTTTATTTGTCAGAGGATTTGGGACAGGCCACTTGTCTTTAGTCAAAATGTTACCAAAATTTGCAACCAGCCTGTATCAGTTGCAGCTAAAGAAGACTTCTGTCTGAGAGTTCAAAATTTCAATATTGGACATTCAAATATATGCCCAGTTGTTTTCTTCCTTCACAGATTAACTGATTTTCTGCCTTGGAGGGTCAAGGAGTTTAGTATATATTGGCTTCTGATGCTGCATATGCAGAAGAGAATTGACATGTGCTTCAAAATCAGTCTTATGTTCTCCAGCAGGAGTGAGTATTTCCAGGAGAGGCTCATCCTGGGATGATCCTTTGAACTTCTGCCATCCCAGAGCGGCTGCCTGCTCTGTGATTGTGGTGAGTAGCTGTGTCTCTCACAGTCAATCCTACTGACTTTACTGGAACTACTTGAATAGTTTCTATTTGTGGGGGTTGCAAACTCAGGTCCGTAGAATTTGTTGCGGTTTCAACCACAAGTCCTGGAATACATCAATTTCTTGTTGAAATATTTTGAAGGATCTTGTTAACCTTGTTTAGGGAAAGAAAAATCCTCTCTATGAATCAGCCTAACTGCATAGATACAGTGTTATGGGAGCTTCACAAGAGAATACTCTTCCCAGAAAGCCAAACTGCTGAGTGCAATCTGTTTCTTCTGTGGCTCTAGGGGTTTAAAGTGTTGCTGAAATGTTCTTGTCCATGATGCTGGTGAAGTGCTGATGTAGCAAATATATTTATTATTAAACATTTAGTTCCTTTTCCTCCTACGGTCTTCTAGTAGAAATACATGGCTTTCAAGCCTCGTGTAATATACATAGTGTGTGAGACACACACACACACATATGTGCACTATACAGGGTGATAATAAAGGGGAGAATGGGCTTTGTTAGTCACACGGGTGTGAATATTTAGAGAAATACTTTTGTGCTCTACCTCTGATGTAACCCATGGGAAACGCTGCATATGTCTGGTTAGTGGCATAACAGGA
This sequence comes from Scolopax mira, assembly GCA_004320125.1. NCBI lineage: Eukaryota > Metazoa > Chordata > Aves > Charadriiformes > Scolopacidae > Scolopax > Scolopax mira. The sequence continues at coordinate 122,505 of BJBW01011130.1, read as the reverse complement.
GCTTCCTGTATGTGACGTGTCCATACAGCGCCTGCGGGGCTTGTTAATGTTGGAACCTCATATGCTGTGGATGCAGAATTTCAGATTTCAGAGGGCAGAAATGGGCTGGAGACTTGCATAGAAAAGATTTGCTAAATATAGTGCGTGAACCTTGACAACTGTAGATATGTCATAGCGTCAGCTGCTCTCTTCTGTTGGCAGAGCTCTTGCCAAGGTTGAGTCTTTTTTAAGGGATTAAACTGTGGAAGCTCCTTCTAAACTCAAGAATTTGGATTGAATGGGGCAAATAAATTCAGGTTAACCTTTTGGATAGTCATTAAGGGGATGCTGGGCTTTCATAAAGGAGACTGTAAGCAGATAGGTACAAGTTTATCAGCTCAAATGGGAGACGGAATGCATTTGCAATTACTTTTTACACCAGTATCACTTTAGATACTGCTTTAAGACAGACTACAAGAGGGATTGTGTGAGAGAAAGAAATGTCAAGAGGGGCAAAGAGAAACAAGAGCTGTGGAGGACATTGCCTGAGTTAAATTATGCTCATTAATTCAATTTGAGGCAGGAATGTGTGTAAATAAACCCTGGCAGCTGCAGCAGCTCTCATTTCTGCAGGGCTTTGGCAGGAATGCAGGGGCCAATGGACATGAAATCCTGGTGCTCTTTTGAGAAATTGCAGGCAGACAGCTCTGCAGCCGGGAGAAAGAACAATCCAAGAGTTACTGAAAAGACGTAATCGCTTTAAGCAGACTTGAAGAGTGTGGAGTTTCAGACGCACAGATTTGGAGGTAAAATCAGTGCAGACAAAACCTAAGTCGTTGCAAAAGCACGGGGCTTACCTAATTCTGATGGGTTAATGGTATTATTCACGTTCCAAATGTCCAGTCTCAAAATGTAGCATGAGTATTGTAGCTGGTGCTATTCAGTGTCTTCAGAGCAACCCGAGTCTGGGTTTTCACAAGCCATTGCCTGTAGGTAGTGTAGCTGCTGTGTGCAGAAAGCCAACTGTAGTGGGCACATGAAGTAAACCTGCCTTGTGTCCTCAGGAGTTTAATCTTCGGTCCTCTTCCTGATATTGGATCCCTATGTAGGAGCCGTGGTCTTAAAATTGCCCTTCCCCTTAAAAAATATTGTTTGGAGGACAAATGTCTCAATAGGTGCTGCAGAGCTGAAGATGGGAGGGGGACAGTTCACAACAAGTGCCGGATGGATCCTCAGATCAGTGGATTTTTTGTTTGTGGTTTTTTAGTAGTAGCAGTTGCCATTTGCCTGAAACTGATCTGAATCTGAGCTTGATATATCAGTGTTATATTTTAAAAAAAAATTTAAGTGAACAGCCCCTGACCAAAGAAGAATCCTTGGTTTTGCTGGCTTTAATCTAGAACTTTAAATAAGCATGTCATCTAGAGCTAAAGCAGTTTGAATTTTAAAGGCAGCCAGATGGACGTTTTAATAAGAATATTTGAAGTAACTTTTAATTATTTTTATATAATATAGCTTTGATATCTGAGATTCATATGTTTTACCAAACAGTTGAAATGTGATAGTTACTTTACTGATATATGAAAAAGCAAGATTTTTTTTTCCTCAAATGAAAAGAAACTTTGGCCTAGGTCCCCTATTCTGCAGGCATTAGTTCTTATCTTTAGTCTATTGTCTTCAAATATTTGTGTATCTGAAAATTTCTTTTAAGTGTGGTGGCAAAGGTATCTCTGTGAAAATGAAATCTATTAAGGTCAAAACCATAGAGCAAAAGCTGCAAGTGGAAAAACTTGATGTTATTAGTAATGATAATGCTTAGCATTTGGATGTTCATTGGGTTTTGGAGGAGCTTCTTTGCTTTGCACATTAAAAAAAGTAGCGCATACAAAGATGTGTATGTGTTTATGTAACTTCTTACATGTACCAAAGTTTGTCAATAGCACTTCCAAATTTTAAAGTAAGTTTCTCAAATGGCACTTTGAAATATATATGTACTCTGACTTAACTGCTGTCTCTTTGTGTTGGATGTAGTACAAGCAGCGATGTATGGTTGTTGATAGACCAGGAGGCACTCTGTTTGTTCCACAAACAAAAAAATGGATTCTTCAAATTCTGAACTGGGTGCTATTTTGTTAAAGAGCTGTGTCTCAGTAGCAGAGCTGCCTTAAATGCATTGACCAACATGTCATAAGTTTTTTCTTTTTGCTCTGGGAGAGAAAAAGACGTGAACAAACCAGAGATTTTTTTTGAGCCATTGAAGTTGGAGCACTGACGGATGTTTGGAGATGTAGGTCATAAGAACAGGGAACTGGGGAAAGGCAAGCCAGCAGTCAACCAAGGATAGACCCAGTCGCACGTAACGCTTGCATTCATTTTGTTGAAAGTGGTGTAAAAACAACAGTGTGCAGAAGTTTACTAGCCCTTCAGACAGTTTAATTACAAAATTATCATAAATCTTTCTTTTAGTATGGGAAGTATCTGCCTGAGCAGTGGTGGTCAAAACTCAGGGCAAACTGCTGAGACTTCTAGTATGTTGTTTTATGTTAACCCTTTTCTTAAGCTATTGTTTACATAAAGTGTGATTGTTGCCCCTTTCAGACGAGATCAGCCTTGACACTGCTGGCTTCAAACATCATCTGATGTCTGATTTAGCAATAGAAGAGCAGGGTGATCTACTCACACCTGCTTTCTTTTCAATAGCTGCCTCTGGGTCGGTAGCCTCTGGCTGGCTTTGCTGTTCTTGGAAAACTTAAATTTTAATCATTTTGCTCCTGTCAAGAGCAGTGTGAGGAAGGCTATTTCCTCAGTCTCAGTACAGTGAGCATGAACAGTATGCATGTCCCCTGGAAGGCTCAGCTTGCTGCTAGCTTTGACTGGAATAAAATCAGTTGTGATTCGTGTTCTGCCTTCTGTGGGCTTCCCTGGTGATATACAGAGAGGAATCCAGGGTTTAAAATGTGCACACAGCACACCCTTACTGGCCTGGTTGCTTCCCTCCAGCTTCTCTTCCATTGCTGCCCAGCAACACCCAGACCTATAGCCCTCCATAGGTGCTCTGAGGCCCAGATGCATTCATTCCAACGAATTCATGCCTGTGCTGCCTGCTTTCTGTGCATGTTCAGAAGCTTGCACCGCTTTGAGACATCATTTCTATTCATGTATGAGCATCTTTTTCTAGACAAGATTTTTCTCTTTATTTCTTGGATTTAAACCAGTTCCTCCCTGGCTGCTGAGACAGCTGAGGAGCAGCTTTTGCAGCTTCAAGTTGGACTACTTTTCCCTTCAGTTGGCTTCTTGCAGGTCCCCTGCACTTCACAGGGCAGGCAGCCACTGTCGTACTTGTCCTTCCTGGGTCCCCAGCCCCTGTTCCATTAACCACCTCCAGGAAGGGCCCATCCACCAAAAGCTGCTCCTTTGCCTCAGATCACATGGTGCACATTCCAGAAAGGCTTCTAAAGAGCAGAAGGGACTCAAGGGAGAAATTTTGTGAGCAGTCCAGCTGTCTCAGCAGGGGATTGAAGGGCATTTTTGAAAGTGCCCTCAGTTAATTAGTGTTCCTGTGGCTTAAGACTTACCAGAGCCCAGGTACAGCTTTGAGCACCAACACTGCAGGGAAGGCCCTCAAGAGTGATTTCAGCAAGTTCTTTGCTTTATATTTGATTCCTTCCATTTTCCTTTTTTTTTTTTTTTTTTCTATAGGGATTCAACTCTGACAGGAGTCACAGCCTCTACTGAAAGGGATTTTATCACAGCAGAATACATTACAGAGTTAGAGCCCTTTCTCCCTGCTTTGCTACTGCTGGCCGTTTCTGTAATCTGTTAAACAGTTTGGAAAGTTTTAAACATCTGTGCCAGAACCCAGCTATGAAGCATAAAAAACAGCCAGTGCTGTCTTAAGCTGAAAAATCAATTTGATAGTCTAAAGTGTGGCTGCGTTGCTGTGCTGTGGTCATCTTGGTGACCTTCTTTGACACACCTGCACTGCTGTTAGGATTTAACATTCCAAAGCCCAATCAGCCTTCTATGGTCTGCATGTTTTGGGGATTTTTACTTATTAAATCAGACATTCAAAGAGATTTCCTCTGTGCAATTTTTTTTTCCAAATGTAGAAATTCTTCCTTCCAATCTGTACTGGCCAGTGTCTCAAATTAAGTGGGTTTTTTTTTTAACCTTAAGCCAGTGATGGGTTTGAAGTCTGTCTTAAGGTCATAAAGCAAGCAGCTGGAGTTTAGCAATGGAGGAGAAAGAGATTCTTGTCTTACACATGGGCCAATATATGTTTTCTACCATACAGTGTTATCAGGCTGTTTAAAACACTTGATGGGGTGCTTTTAATCAAATTAATTCCATTAAAAATAGTTTTCATGTCTGTCAGGGAAGATGGATCCTTTCCTTGTTAGAGCCTAAAGCTGGAAGCCTGCAAAGATGGGAATGTTAGTATATTAAAGTAATTATTGCTGTGATTTTATAGACTAATAGGTTGTGACCTTTCTGTGCCTCTCACTGGAGAGCTGGGGATTTCCCCCTCTATGGTAATCTACATATCCTATTGTTGAATTATTATGGTGAAAAGATCCCAAATGATGGTGAAAAGATCAGCTTTTCCATAGAATCTTGCTGTGGATTTGAGCAGCGTCCCTGTAAGGCAGGTGGGTTTTAATGTGACTTCAGTTCTGTGGTCGTGTCTGTGCTTTGCAATATGACCACTACTATAATTGCATATTTGCCTTCAAACAATAGCTTGCAGTGCTGTGTAATTTTTTTCATCACTTGGGTACATGTGTCATGTTTGATAGTGCTACTTACTCTGCTGTATGCAAGATATATATATATATATTCCTTGAAATCTTTTGGAGGTGGGGGGGTTAACACTTCATACACACCCAACATGGAAACTGGATACTTACTAGAGCTTAGAATAATCTTGGAAATGTGGTAATTTTAAGTCCATCTAAATTAGTTTTCTAGCCCACTGCATCATCCACTGAAATCAAAGAAATAATGCATTACAGAGTTGCCATCTAAATAATTAAAGTGTGTTCCTTGGAGAAGAGATGTTCATATGTAAGTCTAAGTCAATAAAGATTTATTGGATTTTCTGATAGTGGGAACTGAGTAAATAGACAAAAATGGGAAGGGGGAGTGAGAATTTCAAGGGGCTATATACCAGTGATCAGGTGGTTAAAAAGAAACCCTTGGGATGAACAATATTTCTATTTAAGAAATATGTTAGCAATGCTTTAATGACAGTATTGAAATACTGTACTTCAGTTGTATAATACCCTTCCTGTACTGGAACTTCACCAGTGCTAATTCAAGGTCATTTTTTTATCCTGGCTGTGCCATTTCCCAACCTGGAACTACTGCTTCCAGGTATTTTCCCATTTGTCAGTGTTGATTTCTATGTATTCCCTTCCCATGTCTGGCAAGTTGTGGTTATCTTTTAATTACACAAGACACTGCTGAGAGAAAGCAGAGTAGATCCTGACTAATGTATCCCAGCAGAATAGTGACAGAGTAATAGTCAGTCTCCTAACAACTATTGCTTTTGAGCCTTTTTAAGCAGCAGTGGTGGTTTTTTTAGTGTGGAAAGCATGTGACTGTATTAGTAGTCCATGGTCACAGGTATTCTGCAGCATTGTGCTAACATTTTTTGGTTACATGGTCTGATTCAGGAAAAGCAGTGTAATGGATTTTAAAATATTATTTTTCTGTTCTTAATTTCGTAAAATACATGTTAGACAGTTTTTCATGCAAATGCATGGTTGACAAGTACTTAGAAGTCAAAATAGGTGTGCAACTGTGACATCTTACTAATAGTCTTCACTCATATTTTGGTATAAAGATGTGTAAAACTTTGTCAAGAGGAGAAGTACATTTAAAGGGTTAAGAATCTATAGAAAAGATTAAGGATCAAATGGCTCCACAGAGGAAGAGGGAACTCAAGACTGAATAATGCTGTGAGCTTTCTTGGAACAGAGCACTGCCAGCTGCTGTTATAATCCCATCACTCTCAACAGGCACACAGCGAGTCTGGGACAATTGTGTCTCCGAGTTCAGTATTAAATGAGCTACTTTGGAAGCTGGCATGCGGGGTTATGTCATCTTCTTGATGAAGTGGCCTGTAGTGTGCATCCTTACACATCTGTAACCACTTAGGAATGCCCCTAAAGTTTTCCAAACTGTTACAAACCGCAGGGTGAACAAGAGCAGAGAAAGGATAGGGAAGGGTGAACACTGGACTTTATAATGAATAAGCTTCTAGTCCAGAAGACAGTAAATAACTTTGAAGGAGAGACTTCTGCTCTGACTAAGCACTTTGCTTTTTTTTTTTTTTTTTGGAAACTAATCTCTTTAATACCATGTCACTGGATCTCCCTTTGCACGGCTTGTAGGCAGACATCTGGACTTATGCCTCTTACAGACGGTGTGTGAACTCGGCACAATAGCAGTCAAGGCAGAATATGACATACATAGAGTTGTTGGTGTCCTCACAGTTAAACTGAGCTAAGCTGAGAGATGTTGGTAATGATGGAAGTAGGCGAGTGTGAACACTGGAAGGGTTTACACTTTCTTTTTGACAATCACTTCTCCCCCACTTGAGGGGTGGAGAGGGGAAAAATCATCTTCTCTCTGTCCATCCCAGTGACTTGTGGCCTGTTTCAGTGCCTGCATTCCTTCGCTCAGAAGAGATCATGAAACAGGTTGCGTTTCCCATCACGCTTGAATTACAGTAGCTGGTTTAAGAAGTACAAGACAGAGGCCAGCCCATTATTCAAGCTTGCAGGCCCCTCTTGAACTTCCATGAGGATCATGATGCGCCTCTTAATGCAGCAAAGTGGGAAGCACTAGTGCAGAGGAAAGAATTTAAGAATTGTACTTCTAGGCAGGCTCTAATAGTTTTCCTGAAACTGCCCCCATGTATGTTATAGATCAGACTATAACACTGACTAGATCAATAACGCTTTTGCAAGAGTCAATAACAGGTTTTTTTTCTTGGTGGTGAATCCTTTAATTCCAGTATGGCACTAAGGGAATTCATTGGGAACTGCTCACAAGTTGACAGAGCTGTGAAAGGGGATCTGGCACTCACACCATCTTCCTCTCCTGTAGAACTGTATTCCCTGTCTCCATCTGAGGTGCCAGTCTTTTCCTAAAGTGTTTATTGTCCTGACAAAGAATCCCCTTCCCAGTACAGGTACAAAAGTAACTTTCTGGTCTGACTTGAGCCGTGCTGGGTCTCCGCATGTGTGGGCTGAACTCTGCCAGCATTCTGTGTGCCAAAATTTATCTTGTTCTGACTTGCAATCAGTCAAGAGCAAGGACATAGCCTAGCACCTGCCTGTCCCTGTCCACTCTAAGTAACTTCTCACACCTACTCTTTTAAAAGCAGTAAAATGGAAGGGACTAATTTTAAAAGGGGACTTGGCATTATTCACTGAGGTAAAATAAGGTTTTAACTCAGACTGACAAATGCATCTTCAAAAGCATTTTTGTATGCCCTTCTGTTTGTTGCTAAAAGCTTTGCTCTTTCTATGCTAGTTATCTCTTTCCTTGATTACTCCAGGCTCCTTTGTTCTGATGTCCCTAATGCAGAAGCCATACTTTCAATCTTTCCAACCTTCAGCAGCTAAAATTCTTTTTCTATCCCATTAATCAGACCCTGTATCATTTCAAATTCCTCTTCAAGCTCCTTGTGCGTTGTTTCTAGTGTTGCTAGCCCTTGCCAATTTATTACAAGCAACATGAGCCTGGCCTTTGCCCAGGAGGCTGTAGGAATGGGAGAATATTTGCAGAATACCCTTCTGCTTTCATATGCTTTGGAAATTGAGTAAATCTCCACCTAATGCATGAAGGAAATTGCTATGTTCTTTGGGCAAGGATCCCATATCTTCACAGTTGTTAGTGATAGACACTGAATGTATGCACCCCTCTCAACCTTGGTTATTATTTGGTGTTACTTTGGGCAGGAAACCCATTTAACCCATAATTAAGCTTTTAAGGGTGGCTTCAAGGTCTGCTAGGAATAAAACCCGTTTGTATAAATAGAGATAGAGAAAAAAATGTTCTTTGCCATACTTCCTAATGAAGAAACAGCCTGTACTGTAGGCTTGACACTGAGTGTTGTAACGCTCTGTGTTCCCCAGCACATCAGTTGGTTTAAAACTAAGGGTAGTGTCTCTGTGTTACTACAGAACTCCACTTTCACCTCCCTAATACCCCACATCAAGTGCTATTGTGTTTTATTTCACTCCATAGTCATGTTAGCATTACTATGCTAACCCTGAGTTAACTGGTTAAGGTGTGAGATTAAGCAACTGAAATGGTGGAGGAAAGTATGTAAAGCTTCCTGATATCTTGATTTAGCAACACCGATGAAACTTCCCTGTGTGTTCCCACTTTGTACGGCAGGCTCAGTAGCATGCTAGATCCTTTTTCCAGTTTTTTAAGCTTCTTTTTGCATTATAGAAGACTGACAGTTCTTCAAAGCATAGGATGTTAGGTGTTAACCTGCTGGCACTTTGGAATCCTGGCTTTGGTTAGATCTCCTGATTAGTTCTGTAGCAGGGAAGAGTTTATGTATGTGATAAATTGTTGTTGTTGTTTGTGCTTCTCTAGGAGAGAGTCCAAAATGGCAACACAAACTTTACTTAAATCTTATTTGTCTTTGAACTGACTCATGATTTTGTAAGTAATCTCTTAGTATTGCTACCCTTCTATTTCTTGCTGCTTAATTTTGTGTTAAGAATAATTTTGTACTAAGGAAAAAATATATTGTGCAGAATGCATGTCGTAGAATCTATCACTCCTTTCTTTCAAGATGGTTGTACTAAACAGCTGAACATCTGGTGACCCCTGCCTGGCTGAAGAAGTTGTGGTGGTTGTGTGTGCCCATCTGTGTAAGATGACTTCCTGCGTTGTTCTGTGGAAGCTTGTCTTTGCCAAATGCTGCACTAAAAATTTGTTGGAAAGGCAAGCATCAAAAGCAGACTTGTGATGCTCCATTCCTGCTGTGTTCAGGGGAAATGAGACTTTGTGAATAGTCCAGAAATGTCTAATTACACTACTCATTTCTTTCTTTAATATCACGCTAGATCTTTCCAACTTTCCAATTGAAACGTGTTTTAATAAAATATAGCCATGTATGTGGATTTCTACTTTTGTCTGTGCTCTTAAAGTATGTTGCAATTTCAGTGTATGCAGGCATCAGGAAAGCTCCTCTTTTGCCCAGTCATTGTATTTCTGTCTTGTTTCTAATATTGTATGTTCCACAGTCTTTGACCTCTGTCGACTGGTTAGGATTTTTCTTCATCATTTTTTATCATTAGATGCTCATTATAAATTTGCATAAGGCAGTTTCAAGTCTGACTGTGATGTTGGATCAGGACTATTTTAATTCAGAAGTATGTTCCTTTGAGTGTCAATAACCAGGAGTCAGCTCTTGTGAAATCAAAACAAGGTGAGGTCAGGCCTTTTATTTGCAGGAATAAAAGGTTAGTGCACGTTCTCACCATGTTACCAATTCTTAAATGTTTTTAAGACAATCCACTACAAATATTTTATTTTCAAATGGATGTTTTGGGAGTCAGAGGAAACTCTGGTAGCCAGGGTGTTTATTATTGTACACAATATGCATCAGGTGTTTTGAAAATTCATGTCCTGAAGAACATGAAGGGACCCCCCCCTTCTATTTTTTGAGAGATGTTATGTTTCTTGAATTTACCATGGAGAACACTGTACCTCATATTGAGTGAGCAGATAGTGGAGGTGAGAGAATGCAAGGAGCCTTTCTCTAAACCCATTTTGCAAACACCAGCAGAAGCTCTCAGCAGCATTGGTTTTGTGAAGGCAGGGAGTCAGAGCAGGATGAGAGAATACCCAGCACAGGCCACCTGTTGCCCAAAGGTAGAAAGGCTGTAGACTGTTCACATACAAAGTTACTGGAGCTCAGTTCCCTTCCATCTATGTCACTAAGTTCAGTTGCTCCTCAAGTGGAGGTGTTCATTATATATCACAGAGGAAGGGTGGTGTAACAGAATTTTGTTACTGAATCTGCTAATACTGCCTCAAGTCGAGGAAGAGCTTCTGTCTCAATAGCTGTAAGCACAGTACAGTACAGAGGAGCATATAACACTTGCAACCAGTTCTCTGCAGCACTTCTGCAATCACAGCAAGTAGGATCTTAACTGCAGTAGCAACAGGATCAGTTTGCTTCAGGAAAATGCCTTCTGCAGCACTCCGTACAGAGCAGAATAGCTTTTTGTTCATTACTGGTATTTATCATGGTCTTGAATCCTACCTTGCTATTTCATTGTTCATGTAAGATTTTCATTGACAATTGTTAGGTATAGTGATTTAATGGCCCTGTTTCTTCAAGAGGCTTTGCTCTAGCTGCAGCTGTCTCTTTTGAACTGTATTTAACTATAAGATAGTCTACATTTATTTTAAAGAACTTTTTTTGGGAAAAGCAGCTTATGCTTAGTTTTATCATTCTTTGTAAAATCTGGGAATACTTTCAAACATGCTTCTAAAGTGATAACGTTTCTGCTTCAAAAATTGAAACTCCCAGGGCCTTATTTCCGCCTAATGCTTCTGCAGGCAAGAAATAATTAAAGTCATCTAAAGATTTTTGTTAAAAAAAAAATATCCTCTGTATAAATGCAAAGAACTGAGAATGAAAGGATTTAACTGGCTGGTTATGGAAGGACACAGACCTATTGAGTGCTAAGTCAGTAACCCTTTCAGCTCTGTACTCTATGCTTTTTGTCATTTCTTGGAGACTCCATATCATCCAGCTGACGACATGCTCTGGAAGAGGAGGGGAACAGAGCAAGGTTTGAGGTGGGGTGGTGAGGAAAGCAGGTGATAGCCAAGTGTCTCTACCATTGCAAGCAGGCTTCTGCACAGAAGGTTTCCTGCACCTTTCCGTCAGTGGTGGCTTTAAATAAAAAGGGGTTGGGGGTTATTTTTTGGTTTTTGAGGGGAGAGTTTGGTTGTTTGTGGTGGCATTTTGGGGGTTTTGTTTTGCTTTACCTGTTAAATTAACTACCAGGTCTAATACAGTTGATTTGCAGTGAACTTTGATACAAGGAATTCTCTTCCAAACAGTTTGCACATTGTGCAGTATCAGTTTGTAACAAGCCTTCAGTTATTCACAAGGCCCTTTAACTGACATCCTCTTGAATTGCATGTCCCCTATCAGTGTAAGGCCTTGGATGTCAATGATATATCTCTTCTCTTTCTTTTCCTGGGCTACTGTATTTATCATTAGACTGAGGAAGACAGCCATAGTCCCAGTGCTTGATTGACTTAATCCTGCAGGCTGCCAAGAATTGAGGGATTTCAGCCCTTTGTGTGTGGCTGAGCAGTTCCTCAATGGTGCGGTGGTGGATAGGTGTACACATCATCTGGGGTTGGTTCTATTCTGCTGTGGCCCTGGGATTTGTGTGGCTGGACGTGATGCTGCCTCATCTCAGTTTAGTGACATTGTCACTGCTAACCTTCATCCTCTTCTCCAGAGAGATGTGGGCACAGTGGTGGCATCCAGCTAGTTGACTCATTGATGTCACATGCAGTGGTGTATACCTTGTGCAGCAGGGCTAGTTGTATCCCTAAATGCGTTTACACTAAGTGGGAGAAGCATTTCTATTTTAAGAGAAACCATCCAAAATTTTGACAGATTTATTTAAATACTATAGTGGTTTTAGTTTGCAGATCTATCATGCCTTTCATAACAAACAGGAGAGTGTCTCGTATCTGTTTTACTGCATACTTATTCTTGGAGTATCTGTCATTGTTTCTGGCTAGAGTTAACAGGTGAAACCTCAGGAAAAATAGGAAAGAGTTAACAGGTAAAACCCCAGGAAATAACTAGTTCAACATTTCCAGAAGTAAAAGAAATAATTATTTGAGTGCCAAAGAAAATAACTTCTTATTCCTGTGAAAAATAAGGGTTTCTAATAGAAATAATTGAGTCCCATGGCAAATCTGAATTATTCAATCAGGTTTGCTTAATTTGATCTTTAAAACCATTTTCCTTCCTTTTTGCCAACTGTCAGATACAGAAATGCTGTTCATTTTAAGGAAAAATGAGTAAGACCCTAACTCAGGACAACTGCAGAAAAAAAGTCCAGGGAACTAAATTTATCACTAACGTTTGTGCATTTGAAATTTCCTTGAATACCTTATTTGTATTTTTGCTTTTGTTTGTCAGAATAAAAATGTTATAAGCAGAAAGTTGGGAATCTTGATAAATAAGCACATGTTCTGTGCTCTGAATTCTGGCTTTCAAGATACATCATGTCAATGTTCTATTTTTCCATTTTATGAAGAAAATACTGCGAAAGTTGAAATTGTGAATTTATGGTGCTCTTACAAATGATAAGGTTTCATAAAGAGCTTACTAACCATGGAGTTAAACCATGGAGTTATGGTCTGAGGAGCAAAAATAGCCTGTTGGCTTGAAAAATGTCTCAAAACGGGTTACATACAGTGTCTGCAAATGATAATTTCTTTAGCTGGAAAAAGGCTACTAGTGGTATACTCCAGGGGACTGATCTTTTTAATAAGATGTATATAAATAATTGGAATGAGAATATCAGATGTAAGATCGTAGTAAATGTTAGCTGATGATACCGAAGTTTAAGAAAGGGAATAGCAAACACTTCAGTTTTATGCAACTTTAATCAGGGGGATTTGGGATCTTCTAAGTGTCTGAGTCATTCAGTGGAAAATGCCCTTTAATGCAAACAGATGTAAAACAATGAGTCTAGAGGCAACCACAAAAACCAGAATATACTTTAAACACAACAATTTTGAAATTCACTGACCAGAAACAAAAAACCTGAGGTTTGCCATAAACTGTGTAGCTAGAAATATAAGCCCAGTATAGCTGTGTGGTAGAAAGTAAGAGGGGGGAATTAATATTAAGAACCAGAGAGAAACAGGGAAATCCAGTACAAATCAAAGACGAGTATCATGATTGTACAATTAGTTGCTGGATCACAGAAAAGTTGGCTGTGGGGTTCCACAGGATAGGTTTCAGTCAGGTGACACTAATGAAACACCAATGAAAAAATCTCCAGTTACAGAGTAGTGAGCTCATGGGATTGGTCTCCAGGGCTTTGTTTCAGTAGGGGTTTGTGTGATGGGGCTGTAGGAATGGCTGGAGGTAAAGTCATCCATTTCTGTTAACTGGGGGATAGAGCTCTAGGCAGTTTGGTTTGGGGTTTTTTTTGTGGTGGGTTGGTTTCTTTTTTTCCTTGTTCTTCTGTTTTGAACTTTTGATTTATCAATTCTGAACCATGAAACAAACTTTAAGAGAACTCTAAAAAATGAGAGGCTGAAGTGTCTGCCTCTCCATATCAATGGATGTTTCCTCTAGTAACTGAAATACGGTGAGTCTGGAAGAATGCTTAGAGCAAGAATGGAAGCAGCAGAAATACCCAAGGCAGTCAAAGCTCAATAGTAGGGACTAAAAAAGATGATTCTTCACACTCAAGGGGGGACAAACAGGGAGGTTCAAAGAGCTGCTCTTCACTGTGATTGTTTTTAGTATGGTTTCCAACTACAGCATTTTTTCTTAAAAACTTGGAAGTTTGGATACTATCATGAACATTGAGGAAATTGTGAAGCAAATGGACAATTGGACAAATCTGTAAGAACCTAGTCCACTGGAGTTTTAATATGGTGAACTTAAGATGGAGGATTGGATTTTGGCATCTAAAATGTGTTTATTAATACTGAGTATTTAATATACTAATTCAGGCTTTAATATTTTAATTTCAGGCACTTCAGTATTTAATATACCATAGTTGACTCAGCCATCTTAGAAACAGAGCCATCTGTTTCCAGATGTGCCCAAAGCAGCCAGTATCTTTTTGGATGGTAAACAACCAGTATATACTGTAGTAGGTGATGAGAAAGGGGTTTTGATTCATTCCGCCATTGCTCTGAGATGACCTATTTGCCTTAGAACCAAGGCAAGTATTTTGATTCCAGAGAGGACTCTTGAAGAGAGAGAGGGATTTTTGTGTTGACATTGTCTCCCTTGCTACAGGTAAATCATCTTGAGGTGGAGAGTAAAACCAAGCTCTGGAGCAGAACTCAACCGAACATTGTCTGTGGCTTGCACATATCTGTGCTTTGATGCATCCAAGTTAGGACCGCTTTGTCCTCAACCCTATTGCTGCAAATACTTCTGTTATGTCTGCCTGGCCATGCTTTACCCTGTATTGGTCCATTAGTCTCATCTGCCCCACTGCTTCTTTCTTCCTCACGCCTTTAGGTATTATTATTGTTCTGGAATTTGCCCCTGCAAGAGTAGGTTGTTCGTAAGCTTAGGAAAATAGGGCTGCTAACCCATAGTGTCCCACTAGAGAGCGTATCTCAGGATGTAAACCCCAGGCTAGAACATCAGTAGAGGGTGGGATTGCATGCTGCTGAGAACTATAGTTAATAGAAAGAGCAGTGGAAGGAAATTTGGCAAACCAAAATCCCAAAGGTAGGTGTGAGAGGTAAGGAATGGGATTTCATTCACACAGCCAAATAACCAAGTGTGGTTTAGTTGAAAGAAGCATTTACAAGCTTTGGCTGAAGTGGGGCTGATGGTCTGTTGCAATTATAATGATGTTTATGTAGGCATAAAAGTGTTTAGAGGCAAACATCTCCGGTCTGGTTACAGACTTGTTTAATCTCTGCAATACAGAGTTTAGAGAGAGGATTTGATGTATCAAAGAAACTTTAGCAAGAACTAGTGCCTGCCTTTGGCGGAAGGAAGGGACAGACCTGCAGAGCCTGGCAGGTCCCTGGGTCACCTGAGTGAGCACAGGAAAGAGCAGCAGTTGCAAGAGTGGGGCAACGTTCATTAAAAAACTCACCTTCTGATTTTACTGGGCTTTGGCCAGTGCGGTAAAAATCAAGCTGTCTTTTTTCTCTCTTTTTAAATAGAAGTAGTTCTTATGATTTTCCTGCTAGAACTCATCACAGTTGTATGGTGGGTAGACACTAGTCTGATTTATGAACACAATTCAATCACAGGTATAAACTTTGCAGGTGCAGAATGCATTTGTGAATAAAATCTTTCCTCTGATCGTTTCCTCTTTGTATTCCACATTTGGTCTTGATTGCGTATCCAGTGAAATTGGTGGGAAATCGGCCATTGACTCTGATGGGAGCTCAGACCCTTGGGTCTTTATGCTTCTGGTTATTTCCACTCTTATATTTAGCTAATAAGAATTACACAAATGCTTCTCTCGCAAAAATATTCTTTCTGGCAGTAATAAGATATATTTCCCCTGAGAGCTATTTTTGCTATATTGCTATTGCTTTCTGATCCTTAACGGCCGAATTCTGGTTGAGCCCCTTGTGAAACTAGTCTGCAGGCTTATAGGCTATATAGTCAATCAGCGAGTAAGGGAAGCACAGCCCAAAGAGAAGACTCTCTTCCTGCCTTCACTGAAGGATGAGGAGAAAGGCAGAAGTGCAGTTTTCTAAAATGTGTGGTTTTAAAATGGGCATACAGATGTATTACACTAAAAAAAAGTACATTTTATACGCGATTTAGTCTTACACACAAGTAATGGCATGAAAAGGAATGGAGGCCGTACAGGTTTCCACCTTATTGAGCTGTGTTCCGGACCTTTATATCGTGTAACTTTACACCTAGAGATGGGAGCAGGGTAGCAGCAAATGCTGTTCATATCAGGTTGTAGATAAGGGTGTCACTGGAGCCTTTTGCCCCTTTAGGTGTCTTGTAACAGCCTTTCACGACAGCTGTTCCATTTTAAGGATGAGTGCACACAACAAATTCCAGACATCCCATGGCTGATGCAGTTGCTGAATGGTGAGTTTAGGCTTCATTTGGTACAGGCCTTGAGAGGGCTGAGACCGAGATGTCAGGGCTTTGTTGTTCAGCCTACGAGATCTAAATAAAGAAAACATTTCAAATTCCACTTGACACTGTTGTTTAACCAGAGAGAAATAAACATTGAGAACGTAAGTTTTTAAACTAGTCACATCCCTGTTGCATTTGTTTTTAACTTTATGCCTGGTAATACCAAGATTTTGGTTTAATATCCTTATAACCTCTGACATAAATAAAGGAATTAAAAAGCAGATTTATCCAGTGACTAGAAACAAATGAGTATTCGTTGTTGAGGATAAATTGACCTGTATGTTTTTCTTCCTAAACTGTCTTCAGTCTTTCAATTTCATTCAAGAGCTCTAAGTGTAACTAATGCTGCTTTTCTGAAGTATGCTTTGAATAAGTCAGCTTTTGCTCATATTAGTAGTTTATACGTTTATTACTATAAATGGCTGCTAGTGGATTGTTGGCTTTTCATCATTATTTAAAAAAAACTTTTTTTGGGGGGGAAAAGAAACAACTATACAGTTCAGATAAAATAATAAAACTCCAAGGAATCGAAGGACAGTCTCAGCCATAAGATTCATCAGAAAATTTGACTGGCACCTACTATGAGCTGTATGTATTCTTTCAGAAGCTCTTGTATAGATGATTCCCCCACAGTTGAGGGAGGTGTGTGTTTTAAAAATAGGATTCTTTTTTATGACTAACACAAAAGCTTTCTAAACATTACCCAAGAAAACAAAGCTGCAGAAGGAATGTCTGGAATGACTGTCACATATGCTGGTGGAGACGCAGAGGTAAACACTACCAGTGGTATTATATAGTGCAGCAAAGCAACATGTTCATTTAGGACATGAAGATTAATTTTAAGAAAAAATTTAGCAGTTGCATGAATTTTCCCATCTCTCTGCATAGCCAAACTGGTCAGAAAACTGCATCCTGTGACTTTATCCATGATGGTTCATCTGTGGATGGATTTCAGTGTTTTCCAGGGAGTTGCACCCCTGACTCAAACCCTCTCCAGCCATAAATCTTCATGATGCACGCAGCTACTTTAGAAGTGAGTCCAAAATGTGTTGCTGTCTGACCAAATGGTAGTGTAGCTCTCCCAAGAGAAAGAACACATTGTTTTTGCAGTTTTAAATAGACCTGAAAGTGTAGTTGTAGTTAGCTCGGCTATTGAATTACTTTCTCAAGTGTGTTAGGAAATATATTTGATGGTAGGGAATACAGAAGGAGTTTGTAGTCTGGTTATTAGAGCTAGACAGAGCTATTTCCAAATGTCACTACCAAAGTGTGCTTTAATGCAAAGAGTTGTAATCGTTTTGTATAGGAATTACTCTCTATACCTTACTACAACTGGACATGGTTTAACAGTACAAGAAAATAGTTGTGTGCATGCATAAGATTGCAAAGGTACAAAGAAATACTATATATTAAGGTTAACTGCACATACATATAATGGTGTCAACTATTATATCTGAAGCTCTCCCAAGAGATAATAAGCAAACATGCTGTAGACAAATGGTCTAATCGTTTTTCCTCTGCTCTCCTGTGAGGCAGTCTAGGGTTATAAATGTTTTGATGATTTATTTTCTTCTCCCCCTTTATTCTCTTGCTGTTTCTTATGTTCTCTCAATTCTTTTTGCATCATCATCATCTTCCTCACTCCCTTCTTCCCAATAGTGAGTTAACAAAAAATAACTTGAGCATAATGTTCATTTTGTTCTGAAAACCAGTAGTTCTTGATTTATTTCAAGCACCTCATCCTGCACGCATTTCAGTTTTCTTTTTATGATGGGAAAGAGTGTTTCTTCCTCTACCTATTTAAACTTTGGTCTTTTCACTTCTAAGAGCTTTGTTGTGGGTATCAGTGGTTTGTTTTAGAAATAATGTAAGGCAAGTAAGTAATACGCTCTGATCATCAGAGATCAATAAATCTGGATAGAATATGCATAAAAGTCCTCACCGATATTGTAAGTTGTTCCTCGACATAGCTAACTTGGGCATACTGTTATAGAATATGTGCTGGTTTTTCTTTAGGTGATTCTCTGAGAGGTAGTGGGCTTACTCAGGTAAGATACTAGATTTCCTTTTTCAAGGTTATGGTCTTTCAACTTGTGTTTTAGCCCCAGTCAGCAACCAACCTTCACTCACTCCCCCTTCCTCCCCAACAAGGCTAGAGAGAAGAGGAAAAGGAGGGGAAAGGGAAAAAAAGCCCCAAACAATTTAATAGAATGGTAATGAAAAAGGAAAATAATAATAACAGTAAAAAAATATACAAGACATAAGCCACTCTTATCACTTGTTGAATTGGTTGCCCAGCCCAACCTGAGCAGTGATTGCTGATTCCTGCCCCCCAACCAGCCCTCTTTTATAACTGAGCGTGACGTCTGTGGTACAGAACGTTCCATTGGCCATTCCGTTGTTCTGTCTGTGCTCCTTATCAGCCTCTATGGGAAGCTGAAAAAAGTAACTGAATACTATAAACATCACCTAGCAAAAACTGAAACAATATGCATTATTGACATTGCTTTCATGTCAAATCTGAAACACAGGTTGCTGCAGCAAGTCCCGCAAACTGTAGGCGGTGGCTTTGTTTCAGAATTTCTAACACATTCTGTTCCATACTATATGCTGCCTCTTGGAGAGAAAAAAATATGTTCCCTTGTGGCCAGTTTGGTCCAAGCCATGACACACTTCTGTACAGAGGTAGTGTTCCCAAGGTGGAATGCTGTGTCCCTTGTTACCTGTCTTAGGCAGAACTGGAGAAGTTTTTGGACCATAGCTCTATTGATCCCAAGATATAGAGGTGCTCTAACAGTTAATGATGCTGAGGAGGATATTTGTGCATGTATTAGGTTTTTGGTTTTGTTTTTTATTTTTTCCATCTTTGCAGTGTCTTGGGGCTGCAGAATGGGGAAGGAAAAGACAGCACACTTAGGTGTTGTCAGGCCAATAGTAATGATCAGACAAGTGGCTGCGGCTCATTGGTGATACTGAGAATTGGGAGCAATTCATGTTCATGGTTGTGCAGTGTAGCTGAGACAGCTGAGAATGAACAGTGGTGGCCAAGTCTTTGCCTCGTCTGTCAGTCTCTCTGTTCTGTAGTCACCATGGAGGAAGTCATAAATTAGTGTCTCTCTCTACAAGAAGGATCTTGTTTGCGATGTGCTAAGCAAGAGGTAAAAGGAATAACATGTTTGTCTCATGGTTCATCAGTCCACAGACCATAAAATGAAAAACACTGCTCTTGCAAATGACCTGTACATAAGGATTAAAACTGCCTTTGTCCTTTCATTTCCAAATAAGGTAGACGCAGCAAGTAGACTCTACTGTTTTTAGCTTGTGTGGAATTGAAGTTGTCATTCCGGCTCGGCGCTCTGCCTTGTGAAAGATGTGCGTGTATCAGTTGCAGCTAGAATTATCAAGTATGCTGGCACCATCTCTACAGGCTTTGATTAACAGCTTGCATTAGAACATCAGCTTGGCAATGAAGAGCTTAGATCTAGTATTGAGCCTCATAAGCCTGAGAAAAGCTTAGTAGCAGGGCCGATTGTGCTACAATAATGATTTATTGGTTTTATTCCTCTAGGGCCAAGTTGACCTCCCTGATATTCTCTCATTAGTAGGTGGTTGAAGAGGGCTGGTGCTTGGGAAGCGTATTTGAATGCTGTATAGTGAAATGTGAAATATAATTGCTTAACCTCTGTGATGACTTACCAGGTGCATCCTCTCCCAGACCTAGTACAGAGATCAGGTTTTTTAATACTGAATTAAAACTGAAAAAAAAAAAAAAAATTATCTGGCATTACCCTTTGTCTTTTCCCTCCTTTGCTGTTGTAGGGTTACCCCAACACAAAGCAGAACAGCTTGCCAAAAATGAACATCTTGCATTTTTCATGGAGGCGAATAGCTTACCCGTGATTTATATGAGGTCATTGTCAAGCCCAAGTACATGTTTTCCTTACTCTTTACCCTGTGCCCTACAACCTCTGTAATTTTAATTTTGGTTTCCAGACTGAAAGAGGAGGAACTTTTTTCATTTTATTCCTTTTTTTTTTTTTCCCCTGAGGCAGTGGGAGGTGATTTTGCTTCTGTGTCAATAGTGATGGTTCTAATTCTTTAACAGCCTTGGGGAATGCAAGAGGTGGGTATAATAAGGTACCTGAAGTTACTCGAGTGCTAGGGGTTGAGCCTGCAGTTGAGTGCAAGAGCTCTCTTACTGGGATGCATCCTGGGGAAACTAAGTGCCAGTGCTGCTCCTGCAGAATTTGGTGCGGGTTGAGTGTGGGATTATTTACACACAGTTTGTAGCACTAGGGTTCTTGCTGTTGTTAAAGCCCATGTCAGTACCTTTGGAAAGTAGATGTTCATATTTTTCCTGTAAAGTCAGCATTAAAAAGATAGTCTTAAACTCCAGTATCCCCAAATATTATACATTAGCATTAAATGAGCTTATAATTATGAAGGGACAACCTTGAGGAATCATGACCTTTAGAATCATTTGAACCGTCTGCTTTCTGTCAATTTTTGCCTTTTAGAAAGTGCTAATTCTTGTTAAGTCCGCATGAGAGACTTGTTTAATGAGCAGATTAAACGGGTGATTATGTGTCTTTTAAAAATGGGTTTTGTGGACGGGCTTCATGATGCCACTCTCCCATTTGGCACAGCAACATAGAGCAGTCTTTTTAATTTCCCCTGCAGGGTCACTGGGACCCAAGCTGTTTGCTTTATTAAACCCTGATGGCGCCTTTGGAGCAGCTCCTTCTAAGCTCTGCTGTCACAATTGTATCTAAATTAGCATCTGAGCGACCCTCTTTTCAGGCTTTCCAAACCCCAGCTGACAGGGATTGCCAAAAGATGCTAATTGCTTGGGCCGGGCTAGGAACAAGGGCTTGCCAAGATAACAAAAGGACTAATGTTTCTTTCAGTGTGCGTCCAGATTCACATAAGTACCTCTTTTTAATTACCAAGAATTATTGTAATGCCCAGTCAATGGAATAATTGACCCTCAACAGGGAGAGCTT
The DNA here is from genome assembly GCA_004320125.1 of Scolopax mira. NCBI lineage: Eukaryota > Metazoa > Chordata > Aves > Charadriiformes > Scolopacidae > Scolopax > Scolopax mira. Next base: position 101,628 of record BJBW01011130.1, on the reverse strand, counting down.
ATTATGTAATAACTAATGGCGTCGGCCTTGTCAGAGTAGCAGGTACCGAGGCGATTTGCTGGGCTGAAAGGAGCTTTTCTCAGCAAGGGCTCTGGGATAGACCAAGGCATCCCAGTAGGAGTCCAGCAGAGGGGACTAATTTGAGTTTAACTGAGAGGAAATGCGCTGAAAGCTTTTTAGACTTACCCTTAACGATGACAAAGGAAGAAACAAAAGGGATTGGGTTGGTAGTTTGGCAGTTTACGTGGAGGGAATCTCTCCTTGATGAGGCAGACAGTCTAGAAGTAGCTGCAAGATGCTGGGCCGTGGGGTTTTTAAGAGCATATTTTCATCAGGGATGGTGAGAGAGGCTTTACTGTCCTTTCGTAATTTATATCTCTGTCTCGGCAGTGTGTATATTCACTGTGCTTGCACAAGAATCAAATGAGGTTATTAGAAACAAGCAATCGATACATGTAAAATACCTAATGATTTTTAATGTGAAGAAACAAATCCAACGTGGTTTTGCCTGCTCTCCTGTTCCTATACTTCCATCTCAACTGCCGAATCCCAGGAGATGCTGTGGACTGGAGGGGTTAGCTCTGTTCTCAGCGACACTGAAGCCGAACGCAGGGTTCATTTATTTTGTTGGTGTGCCCAGAATAACTCAGGAATCAAGATCCAGCCCTCCATTCTGAAGTCTCCATGTTCATAAAGAAAATACAGTCTACAGTACAGCAGTTATCCCAGTGTTCGAAGTAGGCTCTGGGGATAATCTAGCAACTGTTGGCAAATATATATGGAAAACACATACAGACATGGAAAGTCCCTTCCCCTCCCCCTTGCAAACATGGAAAGAGGCTGTGCACACAGCATGCTCCTGGGGGGAATGTTTGTAGTCTCATTTATGACAGGGCTCTTGTCCTTTTAGGTCAGACTATTGCAAGTTTGGCTTGAGATATGTTGGCAGAGCTACTTGGGGAAATCTGTGCAGTGCCTGCCAAAACAAGTTTTGGACCAAGCCATACTTTTTAGTGCCTTGCTTTTATGATTAAGGTCATTCCTGCAAAGCATGCATAAAGCAAGAAAATAAATATTGACTTGGCTAGGTGATATATGAATAGTGCTTTTTGTTGTGTTTATAAGGTCACCAGCAAGATCTGATGGAATTGCGTCCTTGTGCTGAATTTCATTTTGGTTTATCCACTGTGGTGTCCTTTGGGAATGTTTTTTGTGATATACGGTACATCAGTATTCTGAAAAAAATATAGTCTAGTTCAAAGAGGTTTCCAGTGTGATGCTTCTTTAAGTAGACAATTCTTGCTTCACATGCTCTTTCACTAACAGCATGGATGTCCAGCAGAGGTTTAGCATAACAGAAGAAATATTTCAGTTGAAGACTGATAAGCTGATTATGAATGGAAATGAATGTTATAGATTAATTATACCTAAGTCATATTAAGCTCTTCACATTTAAATGTACTTCTCACTGTTGCTTCTAATCTGTACTTAAGTGTCACTCAGACTCAATGTTTTCATATTGAGAGCAGGAGCGAGGAGCAGGCCACAGGATAAATTTTGGTAAGGAAAAGTCTCTATCCCTACAGTGTATTGTGTAAATTCAGCAGAGAAAGGGGAGAATCATAGAGCACGTAGAGTCATTCCACAGCATGAGAGTCATCTATACATTACTGAGATGACTACACAGATTGACAGGAAAGAGGAGTCCTGAGGTGGGATAGTGAAGGGAGAGACTGAAATAACTTTGATAGTGTTTTTCAAGGAGCAGTTTTGAAGAAATTGAGGGCATTTGGCTGAAAGTGGTAAGTCTATGATGGGCAACAGTCTTTGTTTGAAGATAAACCTTAATTTTTACCCTTCTGTACCATGATTTCTTTGCTGCTTTGATTTCTCTGTCATGTTGTCTCCCTGCTCCCTTCCTCATCTCTCAAGTGCCTTTTTATTATCTTTTTCCTTTTTTTTTTTTTTTACTTCTAGTTGTGCTTGAAGCAGTGAGAGAGATGGGGATGTGCCCACTGATGTTCACATAAGGTGGCACCCATGATGAGTTGAGATCAGTACTATAAAGCTTTATCTTCCTTCCTATGTGCTCTGTAGGCAGAAATATAGAAATATCAGCTGATCATTGTCTTCCTTTTATCTGTGACTGTAGGGCTAGTGGCTCTAAAGCACCAAGACTTGAGTGATAGCTGAAGTAGATGATGAGGTGGTAGGAAAGTTCTGAATTACTTTACATCTATTTTCATTGTAGAAGATGAAGGGGAAATTATTATTCCAAGGGTATTTTTTTATGGAAAGCGGTGTGTGACTTTAGCAGACCTTAATGCTTTAGGAGAAAGTTAGGACATTTATTGAAAATTGAAGTGTAGTAAATCACTCAAAAACTATAGTGGAGATACTGACAAGATAGAGCAATAAGTCTGTACCCCATAAATTCCTTAATAAAACAGTTACTGTCTGAATGGAACACAGTAAGCACTTTCAAAATCCCTTCCTGTTCTTTTTTAACAAGTGCTCCTGAAAACCTTAAAGATATGGAAATGAGTCTGTCTTCAAGGGAGAGCCTAAGAATTAGATATAACTTAATTTTACTTCAGCTCTTGGAAATGAAATTGAGGGATGAATTTTCCGATTAGAACAGCAATAGCCGTGGATAACTCCATCAATTATCTTTTAAATTTTTCCTGATACAGTTTTATGTAAGTGAATATGGAGTTCAGCCCACAGAGATTTCATACATGAAGAGCATAAGGGGAAAATTATGTTAATGTAACTTAAGTCAAAATGACATGGCTTTGCTGAGGAAATTGTAGTTTCTTTAAATTATCAGCATTATTGAAGAAGTTGATGGAAGATAAAGGCAACCTGGATGGATGTGACAAATTACTTGGGTTTCCTTAAAAGCTTTCCAAAAGGCCCCTCCTAAGATTCTATTGAAGAAAACAAATAGCTGTGTAATCCAGGGCCAAGTGCTAGTGTGGAGGAAAAACTGTTCAGGCAGGTGTGTGCATAGGAAGCAGGATTGAGACAAGGTCAGTGAAGTGACCTAAGCACAGCGGTGCTTTAAGGCAAAGGTGATGGAGAAAAAGAGGGGAGGAAGTTTCTGTCAAGTTTATCCAGAGGGGAGGCTGATGAAGGATGTTCTAGAATAGAAATCACCTGTCTTAGAGATGGATGCAGAGGCAGAAAAAAATTAGTGAGGGATTGATGTGTGTGGGAAGATTTCGGAGAAATGAAATCTCTATGACAGAGAAACTGAGGAATGGGAGAGAGGAGTGAGCACGATTTGTCAAGGGCTGCTCAGGAGGAACTGTCAGAACTTGCAGACAGGGCTGTGCAGTTAGAAACAGCAGGCAGGCTGCAGGTAGATTTAGCCTGAATATTGAAGCATAAAATAATATCTGAATGAAGCCATTGGATATTGCTCGGAGGATTAAACTGATTTGACCTAGGAAAAAGCTTTTAAGAGCATTTGGCAAATAAATACCACACTTTGAGTAGCATGAGGTAAACTGACCAGTCTTCTGCCTATCATACTGTGCAAAAATGAGGGTGTTTGGCAACTAAGTGCTAAAAAAATCTCTTTCCTGTGAAGTGATGTACCTTCCCCGAATCATGTGCTGCTCTTATAGGTGTTATAAGTAAATAAAACCTTCAATGGCGGCGCATCTAAGCGGTACTGCAATGTAAACTGTGAAAATACATAGTGCATGCCTGGTTAGAGTAACATCTCGGTTCCCTCCAGACTTCTACAAGAATTATCAGTGTCTCTCCTCTTGTGATTCTTGTACAGTGCCAATGGCCACTCCACTGTGTCTGGGTCACTGGGCTTCTCCTGCCACAGTGAGGCCTAATGCTGGTCATCACTGAGAGTCATCTGTTGGAATGGGTACATTGTTTCATCAAATATTAAAAGCAATACTCCAGTTCTTGCTGCTCTTTAGATTTCTAATTAGCATGGATGTTAGGCCAGAGTTCTACAGTTGTCATCACTTAGCTGCTGAGGAAATCAGCAAGACCAAGTTGGATGGGGCTTTGAGCAACCTGGTCTCGTGGGAGGTGCCTCTGCCCATGGCAAGGGGCTTGGAACTTGATGATCTTTAAGGTACCTTCCAACTCTAACCATTCTAGGGAACATAATTTTTGTTGATTTTTTTTTTTTTATTATTATTATTATTTTTGAGACTGGTTCATTAGAATTCTACTACAATTAATTTCTAGTGAGTTGTCATTAACTTAGTAGTATGGTTTGTTTACTAACCCTGGCTGAGGAGGCATGGTCAGTCTGTGAATTCTTGCGAAGACTTGGGAAGAATATCTATAGAAAAAAGACTTGGAAGAATGTATTTCGTAATCTAGTAAAGGAGGTCATTGTTCTGTTGCTTCCTTTGTAAAAAAAGCTATCTAAGCTGTAGCTATAGAACAGCAATTATGGTAACACGTATTATGGTCAAGTTTACAGAAATCCTGGCCTAATTAAGAACTTCAGTTGTACTGACCTAAGCAAGCAGAGGAATTGTCCAGCCATCCTGGATCAGTGGCTGGTGCTTTCACCAGCTTTTGCAATCTTTGACCAGTTCCTATGCAGCAGTTACCTCAGCCTTTCCTTTTCCTTCCATGCAAGGTGCACAAATAGTCTAGTAATTATTTTAGACAACATCCTGAACAGACTTCAGACTTCAGACTTTAGCAGTTTTTATGATAGTTGTCTTCAGAAGTCTATGATTAGATTTTGTTTTTTAACACAGGGTAAGTAGTTCTCATTCAGTCGCAATTTTGCAAAATGTTGAAGATCTTGTTTCTGCTTCCTGTGAACAATTTATTTTCTAGCAAATACATTTTTTTGCTTTAAATTTGATATTATATAAAGCTGAAAATTGTAAAAAAATTACTCAGAATTAAATATTCCTTATTATGGTTGTCTTTAATGTAGGTATCATTTACTTTACATTCTTTGATTTTGGAGGGGTGTGTGTGTTCCATACTATGTCTTTGTAATGTATCATTCAAGTTTTCTGCCATGTAAAAACGTTTGAAAGGCTTAGTGGAGTTTTGTTTGTTTGTTTCCCTTAAAATGCTAATTTTGTTACTTGGCTGCCTTTGTTTGCTTGTAAAGTCTTGGCAATACATGAGAGCTCTGAAAGTAGGAATGGATAGGTTTTTAATAGTCATACTGGTTCTAATATTTTTAATCAGCATTTATTAGCACTTACTGTGTTGTCTGACTAAACCTTTTGTGGAAGGCATGTCTTTGTTTCATTCACCGAATGTTCTGGAGATATGCAAATAATTTCTTAAAGTAGAGGAACATTCATGTGGTTCACCTAGTATTTCTCAGGTTCAAAAAATAAACCCCCCTAATTGATGGGTATGGATAAAATGTAACTTGGTTAAAAATTCACTAAAGAAAGTATTTTTGAGATAATCATTTATCAGATGTCAAGGAGGCTGCACGTCACAATGATTGGATTCCTAAGATGACAGTAAGGCATTATTTAATGGGCTAAATCAAGATCTTTAAAATACAATGTACTAAAATGAAGAGGCTGATTTATTTGTGAATATTCATATTCCATCTCACTAATTTGGTACATCAGGCCAATATTGAGAAAGCAGATGAATATAAGGAAGTTGCTGCTCTTATTACAGGTATACCTTTAGGAGTGCACTGCTTGTTAGTCTGTTAAATTGTTGAAACCAATTTTTTTTAAACCAAAAAATATTCTATGTACAAGAGAAGTGCAAACTGAAAGGTAAGTAAACTATCTGCAAAATTCTTTTAAACTTGTTTACTTGCCTGCTGAGCTGTGCCATGAAAGGCTTAGTTGCAAAAGTGGCTTACGCCGTTCTGGATTGATTAAGTGATGTATCACTGAGCATTAGAAATATGTGCTATATTTACAGTGTGGAAAATATTTATTTCATAGCTTATTTGGGCAGATGTGAGCAACTGTGGGAAGTATGTTAATATATGGAAACGCATAACTCTTTAAGTCAAATGTTTCCACAGTTGGTAATATCCCCAGCACAGATTAAATTTCCACCTAAAGCACAACCATGTTCTTCACTGCCCTTCTCAGCCTTGCCAAGTGAAGGCATGTCTCTTCAGCAGGCAGGGATTTGGTTTACTCAGAAGTGGTTTGCTCTGGTCACTTCCATAACAGGCCACGCAGGCTGAGGGTCACTGACTATCTGGCTTTAAGCAGCAGGATAGTGTTTAAGCAGGATTTATGGCAAGCCAAGCCATACAAATTGTTACTGTATCAGGTCACTAATCCAGTTAGTCCTCTAACTTCTCTCAGGTTACACGTGGCAGTAGTATTTTTCAAAAAAAACCCAGGAATTGGACCATCAAGGATTGACTGAAACATGAAAAGGTACTGATTAACCATAGTAATCTGGCTGGCAGTGGGGAGCACCTTATGCCCTTATACATGGGGATTTATACCCTAAAAAGCTGTAATCCCCGATTTGGCCCTTTTTGTCGTGTCTTCAAGTGCTCATGGCTGGTTGGTAGAACATATGTTACTGATCCATACACAGGTCAGCCTGATCACACAGTGTTGGCTCTCTTTGAATCCAGCTGCTAAGCTACGATAAAAAGAAAGCTAAAAATATATCAAATATTTTCCTAATACTATGCTGCCATGAAAGCAACTGCGTAGCTGTAGAAAGTCATCACGGAGCTGCAAATGGGAGGAGCTTCCTCCTTTAAGTAGTCCCTCTAATTACACAGTGCATTCCAGTAGGAAATCTGAAGGTTTGCTCTTGCTACCCAGTCTCATAGTGGAAGAGCCAATGGGAGGAGGAGAGCTCCTCTGTGGTTTGGTAGGTTGTTGGCTTCAAAGAGATCTTGTTGCAATGCATTCTTCAGGCTCTGCAGCAGGGATTTCCACTTCTAAACTGCTCCCTCCTTGACTTGGAACATCACCTTGTCCTTTCTTTCCTCCTGCCAAGGGTGATTAGCAGTGGGAAACATGAGGCAGGCTGGGGATCTTGCTGGCTGGTGATGAGCTTGTTCTGGTTTCGGACACCCTGGAAGTATATGCAAAGATCCTGCTTCTGTTCTCAGACCCTCTCATGATGATGAAATCACATCCAGGCCCATTACTTGAGCCTAATCTCCGTTTAATTCATGATATGGTTGACAGCTATATGGCTGCCAAGATGGAAAGTTCTAGGATTTTTGTGAATTGAGAATATTCCAATCAGTAGCTGAAAGGGCTCTATTGGATATTTAATGCAGCTGAGTCAGATGTATTTTTCACACTACTTTTTATTTAACACCTTTCACTGGAGTTAGAGATTTTATCTCCCAATTAAGCTAAGAGTGCTGTTTGTGGCTTTGTCTGCATTGCATCCACAGAGAGGAAGGTTGCCAGCCTGCCAGGTTAATGGTTACTGAGCCCCTAAGTGTTTCCTCTCTACTCTCTGTCTGTGAGATCTTAACCCAGTGCTAATATCCCTGGTGTGCCCATCTTCTGAGCACCACCACTTGCTTTCTCCTTAACCTTTCTGTGAAAGTGGTGTTCTTGGTAGTTTTCAATCAAGATAATGGGGGAAAAACAGGGAATAAAGCTGCTTTTGGAACTGTAGATTTCTACCAGAAGATGGCTTTTCCTGCAGCTTTATTCCTTCATAATGAAACAAACTGTCCAATGAGCCTATTGCCTTTGAATGAAAATGTCACATCCAATGCTGCCATCATCCAGTTAACTCTGTTTGAAAAAAAGTTTTCCAGAAGAAAGTGTTAACTTTTTAGGTTTATAATACTGTTCATGGTTCTAGGAAGTCTCGTGAAAAGAAATTCTAAAAGATTGCAAAAAGTTACTACTCAAATGCTGAAGAAGAGCAAAGGACATCAAGATTTTGCCTTGTACATTGCAAGAGAATAAGTTGGGGGGGAGGGGGGAATACTACTTAAAATATAGTTCTACTATAATTAGTTTTACTTAAAATATGTACCTGGGAATGGGGCGCCAAACAAGGATATGTGTTATTAATGCTAAGGGATAGTGTTGATGCAAAGAGATCTAAACAAGCCCTGTATGAAGTTCAGTTGAAGAGTACTTGTGAAGAGCTGCTTTCTAGGGTGAGGAAATTCCAGGACAGCTTTCCAGTAATAGTAGCAGCAGTAGGGCCAGAAAGAAAAAAAACTAGTTGCTTTGGAAGGAGGATATTAATATTTTCATGAGGTGACAAACAGACAGTAATTTCATATTGAAAAATAAAGAAAATGTCTGCACACAGAAGAGGGTGCACCACAAGCCACTGGAGTTAGGGCAGAGCACTTTGCAGCTCTTAGAGAAGGCTTCCTATATGTGTACTAGAAATGACACTTTTCTGCTGATGTGAGTTTGGTGAGCAGCAAGATAGCTTCCAGTTGGAAATTCCCATTAATGTCATAAATTTTCAGTTATAAGTCAATTTTGCATTTTAATATTACTATATCTTTGATACTCATTTTTAAGGTTTTGTCGCTTCAGAGGAGTTGGTTTAGGGTTCTACACTCTTTCTCTTGTGCCTTATATGCCCTAGTAGTGTGATGACAAGGGTGAGGTCTCCCGGATTTAGTAGACCCAGGATACATCTCTTCTCTGTAACAAATCCTGCGTATGAAGGATGTGCATTTCCCTGATAATTCCCTTTTTGCGTCAACTCAGATACTTGGGAATGGAATAAACATCCTATTCAACCTCTGCTTCAAAACTCATGGTCAGCAAGATTCCCAGGAGCTGGTAATCAGAGTTTTGCCAGCCAGTTAGTAGGCATTGTTATCCTGTCTTTCCCAAGGAAGCTGCCAGTAGCCATAATTGTTCATAGAAGTTTACTTGCTCTTAGAGCAGAATTGGCTTATTCCATTTCGAGTGATGTCTAGAATGCTTTTTGGTAATTATCCTGATATATACCAAATCAGAAGAGCAATTTTTAGCTTTAACCACTATTGTAGTCCACAGCCAAGAAAAATGTACCCTTTTTTAATCCTACAAATCTTTTCAAAATAATAAGAGGAAAATTAATTTCATATAACGGACTGAGGTTATGAGCAGTATATACTAGATTAGTTCAGACCACACAAACTCCAGTCTTGGAGCTGTTTATTTACAGATTCTTTCAGCCTTGTACTTAAAATCATAGTACAACTGGAAACATTACAACTGAATGTGTTACCAAAATTCTTCCAGGTTATGTTTTTAGCCTGGACAAGCGAAGGCTGAGGGAAGACCTTATTTATGTTTGTATGTATCTAAAGTGTGGGTTAAAGGATGTTGGAGCCGGATTCTTTTCAGTGGTTTCCAGCGATAGGACAAGGGGCAACCGTCTCAAGCTGGAACATAGGAAGTTTCATTCAAATATGAGGAAAAAGTTCTTTATGGTGAGGGTGACAGAGCCCTGGAACAGGCTGCCCAAGGAGGTCGTAGAGTCCCTTTCTCTGGAGACCTTCAAGACCTGCCTGGATGCAGTCCTGAGTGATGTGCTCCAGGTGTTCCTGTGTTAGCAGGGGAGTTGGACTAGATGATCTCTAGGGGTCCCTTCCGGCTCTGACAATTCCATTATTCTGTGATTTTTCATTAGTGGTACATTTTGCTACCTTGTAACTGGGTTTTTTGGTGGGAGTGGATTGTTCTTGTTTCTGGAACAGGAATTCATTGAAGGTGAATAACCAAGAGGAAATCAGGGACACCTGTGTTGTCTTCACTTCTGTGGTTGAGTTATTGTGGAGTTCACTCTGCTAATTTTGGGGGATGTAAGTGGTGGGTGTCTAGCATGGTTACACATATCTGTATGTTGTTTCTAAAAACCATCTTAGAACAGAGGTTTTCAGAAAAGGTCACCCTGTAAGTATCAAGAAACCTTTGCTAGAGAGCAACTGCGTGTTGTGGTTTGTGCAGTGTCCCCGCTTACCATATGCATGTCCAGTTGGTTAGAGCAGCTGTGGGTTTAACAGCAGCAGAGGGCTAGAAGCCAGCACTGGTCTGGAAGTACAGTAGATGTGTTGGTCTGTTTAGTTCCATGCTACGTATTCCCTGCTACCAGTTCATGTCTGCGCTTACATGGCTTCTGGCTCCCTGTGCCTGAGTAGTTGTTCCATAGGAAGCTTTATTACTTAAACCACGCAGACTGAGCAAGGGTAGCTATTGCTCTTCCGTGGGGGGCTTTTTTCTTTTTTAAAGAGGTTTTGTTGTGTTTTGTTTCACCTCAGAGACAAGATTGGCTTGTGCAGGATTCATAACAGTCTGTGTATTTTTGCACCTCTAGTCTGGCCTCACTTTTGGTTTTGGGAACCACTGCACTTTCTAGATATGTCAGAGTGGGTAGAGACTGTGTACCTTGTGTGCTGGGTCTTCTGCTATAAAGCTCTACAGAAAACCTGTGTGGTCTTGGGGCTTTTTGTGTTTGCATTAGTTTAATTGCCTCTCTGACCCCTCTTCCTCTGTTGGCCTTTCAAGCTCTGTGGGCTCTTAGCCTCACTGATATCTCTCCACAGGATCTTTGTACCAGGAAGCATCCAGGCTTGCCAGGAACTCCCCCAGCCTTGCTGTCCACTTCCATCCAGCAGCTCCTCTAGCTTTTATGCTGAACTTCTGTTTTTTGCATTTTTAATACCTGTAATTCGTGTCCTTCTGTTCTCTTAAGCAGTAGATGAGGAGTTTATTAGTTTTAGCTCTCTTCATAATACATCTGTTTCAGCATCTGACTGCTTTTTCATTTCTTTCAGAAGCATGGTATTTAGTTGCCCTCTGAGAAAGGGGAGTAATTTATAAATATCCTTCTAAACCAGTTCTTTTATGCAGCACTTCCAGTTATTTGATTACTTGTGTTAATTTCATTATTGTTTCCTTTTATATTTTTTCCCCTCTGGGTTACTAAGATTAATTACTTTTCCATATTGTAATTGTTCTGTGTATCCTAGACAGTGTTTTAAAATTTCAGTCTTTATCATGACGGTCAAAATAGAACGTATTTTCTGTCTTAATGTCATCCAAATTAACTTTAATCCTACATTAGGAAATTTTTCAGTCTCACGGTATCCATTAAGTCCAAAGTGGTGATCCAAGAATGAAAACAGCAAGAGGTACCCCAATTTGATCTGAATGTAGCTGTGTGACTTCAGAGTATTCTTTGATTTCACTTTGAATTCACTTTGATTTCTAAACGTGCTCTTGAGAGTGCTCTGCTGGGAACCCTGACTGTCCAGGTCAGGAACAGGTTGAAATAAACTATGGCTCCATTCCAGCCCAGGCACCAGCATTTCTTTTCCATAAAAACTAGAATATAGGAAATGTCACCTGCATGTTTGTGTCTTACCTGAGTATAAATTTGGAACATGGCCCAGACACACCCTCAAACTTAATGGTACCCCTGCATCAGCACTCAGATGCATATACTGATTCTTGCATGGGTTTTATTTGTAGAAGTCTACCTCTTTCTATTCAAGCTGATAAAGAAGATCTACAGGTTCTTGTGGTGTCTTGAGTCAGAAAGGTGTAATTCTTTTAGCTGAAAATAGAGCTGTTGCATTTGGTATTTGTTTTTCCATTTATAACTTTAAAATAAAAATGTTGGAAACGTGTTTATCTTTTAATTCCCTTACATATGTGAAGTTGTTTTGAGTGCTACAATAATTAATGCAGTCCTGGGGGAATAATGACATATGTCATCAGTTAGAGGGGCACTCTGGAGAAGGGTGTGTTGGAGGGGGAACTTGCTTCTAGGGTGCTCAATTGCAAAAGGGCAGGAAAGAGCCTAGGTAGTCTGGTCTCCCTAGGCAACAGTTTCTCCTACTTTCAGGGTACATTAAACTAGTCGAACAGATGAACATTTCTGTTCATTTGATCAGATGATCAGCTTCTACTGCTGGAATGTGTTAATTTACATCAAGCCTTTCCACTTGAAGAAAATGCTATTAATTGTGTTGTAGACACATCTAACCAGGAAGCCTACCAGAGTCATGATGGTATCTAAGCAAGCATTTGAGTCTGCCCCAAGTAAGGAAAGGTTAGGAAAACCTGAATTCCATCAGTGGGACTGAACTCAAACTTGATAGGATTTCATCAGTAGAAGCTTTCCCAGGAGTTGAGAGCTGTCTCTGAAGAAGGTAAAGCAGCCATCTTCTGGACATTGTGAATTTGGTTTAGCCTTGACGAGCTCCAGGTTTGCTCCCTTTTTGTTTGCCAACTCCTTTCAGTGTTTGAGCTCCCCTACATTACACTTTCCTGTTTTTTTTTCTCTCAGGAATGTTACTATTGTAATGACATGATGGTTCTCTCCTACCTTCTGACCTGACAGTGAGTCCCCTTGTTTACAGTTGACTGTCAGTCGAGTGAAAGGCACTGAGTCATGTTACTAGATTATTTTCATGAAGTTGATTGATGTCTGCAAATTATTTTTGTCTCAATTCTTTTTCCCTGCTTACTTTTATGATGACCTTCCTAATTGATTATCTCTGTGTGTGTGTGTATATATATATATATATATGTACATTTTTATCTTTATTCTGTTCTGAATTCCCTTTGCAGAGAAGAATTTCTTTTGTAAGCAGCTATTTTGTTTTGGTTCTCCAGACTTTTGAGGTATTGAATGTCTAGAACAGTTTCAGACAGTGTTAGTCCTAAACTGTCGTACTTGAGCTCTTGGGTTAGTAACTAAAATGCAGGGGGTTTTTTGCTGCTTGGTAAAATATCTTGGATGTGGTCTTTTCAGGCTTACAGGAAAAATGATGTTCATATGAGCATGCCCTGGAACTTGATTGCCAAATGGGACACAGGGTCAAGTTATATGGTGTAGTTTGCCAGTTTGCATTTGGGTTTGATTTCCTGTCTTTAGAACTGTGTCAGGTAAAACACAGGATTTCTGGACTGGAAAATTAACTGAAGGCACCTAACTCATGAAAACATATAAACAATGCTAGGATCATTTTCAGAACTTTAGTGGCTTGATAATAGCTGTCTTAGACTGTAACCATGTTAGGGCAATTGGATGTGGAAACACCCTGAATCTGTCAAAACAGACATAGCAGCTGACAGTGTGTAGAAATCAATCGCTTCCTCAAATGATGTGTGAATAGTGTGTTTTAATAAAAGTAGGCTTCAACTCTTGCATTAAGATATGTGACCATATCAAAATTAAAAATGGCCCTTTCCTAGTTACTTTAACAAATGCTTTTGCTAATGAAATGACAGTGGCAATTTTAATCCCCTAAATTTAAGACATTCTGGCTCTGTGCCAGAGGAGAATATAGTAGCAAAAATAATTAAGCATTTTTGTAGCATGCTTTATCATCGGAACTGAAATAATTTAAAAGCAAGGAAATACCTTCATGATCATTGTATCACAATTTCCATTCTGTGGATAAGGAAACAGAGTAACAGTTGTGGGGGAACGTGGAGCTGGTGGCATGGCTTCTCAGTAAAGGTTGTGGAGGAGATGACATATTGCAAAAAACTGTGTGTGTTGTGGCCTTTTTCAAATCAGCTTAAAAGCCTTAGCTTTACACTGAAAATTCTCCCTGGCTACATTTTGAAAGGTTTGGAAGAGGACCACATAATGCATGTTATCAAAATTGGGGGTGAGGTGTCTGTCTGTAATGAGAATTGCAGAAAGAAACAGCAGTGATTTGGCTTTTGTTGTTCTGCTTGGGCTGGTGTTCGGAATGCGGGAATCGGCCACTGAACCTGAGTAAAGCATAAGTGAAGGGGGAAGGGAGTGAGCTTTCTGTGCCAAAAATTAGCATAAAGTAAGCTATAAACAGGTTAGGAAAAACAAACCTATGTAAATACACACACAGACACTACTGTCAGTAACACAGAAGAGATTAAAAAAGGCAAAGATTGTTATATGAGGAAGCACCCCTGTCATGTTCAACTGGGGAAGAATTTGGCTCGTTATACTTAATGTCACATCGCTCATTTAGAGCCCTAAAAATAGTGTTTATAATAAAACCCCTGACACAGCCATGGCTAGCATGATTCAGATGGCCCCTTTCCTTTTTTAATTTGTGAACAAAGCTCTTCCTTTGAAGAAAAGTATTTGTTTACAATTGTTTATCAGAGCAGGAAATGGATCAATTAGATGTAACTTTTCAAGTTAATTGACTGCCACTACTAAAACCACCTGACGTTGTGCTGGTGCCAGCAATGCCAGATGAGAAATGTCATCATTGTTGCTCTGGGAAAGGCAAGGACATGATGGGAAATGTTATTCTTGGCACTCGAAAGATTAAAAATTTTAAATATTTATAGAGTCTTATCTAAACTACTGATTGGTTATTAGTGCCTTGAATAGAAGCAGGGATGTGTGAATCCCTAGAGCTTTATGACCATATCCCATCTGAATGAATATGAACCATTAACAGGGAATTGGTGCTCTACATCTTCCTCTAGCTATATCTTCCTTTCCACACTGTACTGCCTTTATGTTTATTTTTTTTCGCTTGGATTGTTTCATTAATGACCTAGAATGTAATAACAGCACACAAAAAAAGTTTTCGATGATTCCCTTGTTGAAATATTTGGCTTCAGATCCGTGTTTGAATTTTTTTTTTCTTTTTTTTTTTTCCTTCTGCACAGGTTTATAATCCTTTTGGCTTGTGCAAAAGCAGAGTGACTTCATTAGCATGGTGCTACCTTATTGCTATACTGGAGTTCAGCAACCTTTTCTGCTTCAACAATACTTAAATCTGCTGATTTAAGCGTTTTTTGGAAGGGGGAGGTTTAACATAAATGTTCTTGATTATTATTTTTTTTCATGGCAAATTCCTGGCCTGTTTGGAGACTCAAGAAGCCATTGGATGCATTTGTTGGCATTGCAAACCCACATTTTTCCTGTCAGTTGCAGAATAGCTCCAGCATTTGACAACTGTAATGAGGTCTTTGATAATGCTTCTGCTGCCTGTAGCAAATGGGCTTATTATGGGAGCCAGGAGCCCTTTCAAAAGCCCCGATTTCAGAGCTGAGAGAGAAACAGGAGAGCATAACCTATAAGTAAATAGTCCTGTCTCTCCTAATCTTGAGCGGGAGGACCTCTTCAGTCTACAGGTGAGGTTGAAACTATTCAGTGTTTCTAATGTTTATCAGATAGTTTAAAAAGTATCTTTTCCTCTGGTATGATTTCCATGTTGCTGTCAAGCCTGCAGTAAAAGAGAGTTGAACAAACTTCAAGGGCAGGGCAGGCAGGAAAAGTCTCCAGGTCAGTTACCTTAAAAATAAGTCTCAAATTCAATAGGCTTGTGAGCCTAAGGCAAGCTTAATTAAACTTAAAGGAGAGCAAAAATAAGCATTTAAAATGCCATTTTAGTTCCTATAAACCTGAGTAAGCCAAAGTCTGGATTACTCAATTATGTATGGTAGTAGGATTTGTTTTGTGAGCATTTTTCTGTGCAGTCCAGACTCTCAGCAACTTCTTTTCTCTTCTTCTGTGTGTGTGTGTGGCTGTCGCTGAAGGAGGGGAGGAAGGGACTTCAGATTTTGTGCTGGGGGCTCAAAATGTGCTCCAAGACATCCCCTTTCATATCAGGCTGGCACCAGACATGTTGGAAAATGTATTTATAAGGAGGAGGTGATATAATGAATATTCTTTTGAATACTTACCCCAGACTGTATCTCTGCAGCTGTGCTCACTTCTGTGCTTTGGAAAAGGGAATAGTTCCCTGGGAGGGATTATGAAGCCTCACTTTGCAGTAGAAGTTCAACAGGAAGGTGCAAGCTGGCCACAGCCTGTAGTTTTGTGGGCTGAAAGCTTGTCACCTTGGAAGGAGACTGGCACTATCGTGTTGGTTTTCGTCTGCTAAAATGTTCTTTAAGGAGCTCTACATAGTGGGTGTCTGCATTGAGTTACCTTTTTCCCTTTCACTTCTTGATTGAAATGCACATTGCTTTATCATCAGTTCGTTTTGCTTAACAGACAAGTAAAGTAAACTAAAAAGCTTTGAAGAACTCCTGTAATGGATTTAAGTATAATTATGGCTTCTTTCTACCTTCCTTGCTATGAGAGGAGTTAGTCAAATCCCAGCGTTTATGTGCATAGGTCCTTAGTTTCCTCCATCTGAGAGGGAGGGAGAGAGGAGGAAAATGTAATTATGCTACAAGGCCACCATTTGGAAATAAGGGTTATGCACTGGAATGTCTGTTAGGTACCCCTGCAGAAGACCTTAATGTGCTCAGTACATTAGAAGAAATGGATCAGATGCTTTTTATCAGTGTCTGTCTTTGGAAACTAGCATCCCTGATAATAATGGCTGGTGACTGTCCAAGTGTCTTGGTGTCAAGAAACACCAAGAGGTGTCCAAGATCAACTCTATTGATCTTCTCAAGCCGGGATTTGCAGCAGGCTGGGTCTCACTAGAGTGTCACCACCTGAAGGATGAACATAAAATTATGAGACTACAAAATTTAATGTGAGACCAATGGAGGAAGGGGTTCTAGAAGGTAGAGAAAGCAGGGGGGATCTAAGCGATGTAAACGAAAGAAGGGTGGGGATCAGTGCAGTGTCAAGGGGACCAGGCCACTCATGGTTATGTATCTTCTCAGACTTGCCCAATTAATTTCATTTCATGACAGGGGAAAAAATGTTTTCTCCCTGATGCTCTTGGTATCTGCTTTATCTACAGCCTTCAACCGAGACAATCTAAATAATGCATATTTGGTCCCAAATTGTAGCACAGATGTCTCTAGGACTCCCCTGATGATCTCTCTCCATTAAGAACACTGCATTTATTGTCGTGCTGTTGGTTTTGTATTATCTGATTAGTTACTTTCCTGTTCAAGGTCCTTTCCCACTTATCCCGTGGTACCTTATTTTCTAAAGCTCTGATAAAAGGCTCAGTCAAGCTGGCCCATGCAGAATTTGGAAATTTGAATAAGCAGAGGTTATCTGGTAAGGAAGTCTGACTCAAGCAAATTGTGCAGGCTGCTGTGCCATGCACAGTTTTTCTTGTTCTCTGGTGTAGGCACAACACCAGGGTGGTGTCTCAAACCAGGACATTCCCCTTGCAGGCACTTTGTGCCTCTGGCATTCTGCCTCCTAAGATCATTGTTGTTAGAGCTGGTTTCACCTGCCCTTAGTCCAAAACTGCCATGGGATGTAGGGAAAGTGACCTTAATTGCTATGAATGTTGGTTTTCCTTACCTACAGTATGAGAAATAAAATCTCCTACCTCACAGGTGTGGAGTAGTGCTCAAACTAGTAAGCAACATAGTTCTTGCTGGAGAGCCCTGAATAGAAAGAAGATGAGAAATGCAAAATATTGCAAATATTTGCTCTAGTTCTATTTGAACATCAGTGGGACCCCTGCTCCAACGTTGCTAAACTGTTCCTGAAAAATACCATGATCATTAGTAAGTGGCTTGCAGTGTGATCAGATGTGTACATAGGGATGCAGGGAGGGTAAACCTCCAGAGTCTGGAAGAGGGAGAAGAGGGAAAACAGTGGTTTAAATGAAAAGAGGGTTGATAAGCTTTGTAAAAATGCTGGTTGTCTTTGATACTTAAGTACTTGAAAGACTTTAGGATTTGTTTCTGATGTCACTGATACAGCTTTGGTCTCAATACCTTTGCTATTTTTATGTTAGTTCTAAAATTGCTGGTTTTCATTTGTTCTACCTTGCATGATTTAAGTAGAATATCACCATCCACCTTTTTCACTTGCCATGCAGAAACTATTCTAGACGTGTCCATGGTGAGGGGTCTGGAGTGCAAGTCTTATGAGGAGCAGCTGAGGGGGCTGGGGTTGTTCAGCCTGAGGAGACTGAGGAGAGACCTTATTGCTTGCTGCAACTACCTGAAAGGAGGCTGTAGGGAGGTGGTGGTTGTTCTCTTCTCCCAAGTCACAGGCGACAGGACAGAGGAAATGGCCTCAAGTTACGCCAGGGAAGGTTTAGGATGGATATTAGTAAAAATTTCTTTTTGCTGAAAAGGTTGTCAAGCATTGGAACAAGCTGCTCGGGGAAGTGGTGGAATTGGCATCCATGGAGGTATTTGACAGATGGGTACATGTGGTGCTGAGGGACATGGTTTATTGGTGGTTTTGGCAGTGTTAGGTTGATGGTTGGACAAGATGATCTTAAAGGTCCCTTCCAACCTAGACATTTCTATGACTTTATGATGATACGCTATTGATGTAATTTTGAAGAGTGACTGTGTAAGAGTGTTTCTTTTAAAACTACACACAATGTGGCATTGTAGGATTTTTGCACACAGAGGGAAATAAACTGGGTCAAAAAAGGTTAAACTTCAGTGTTGCGGTGTGAAGAGCATCTATTTTAAGTGCAAGATGAGAAATGAAATAGTAACTGTTACCCTGAAGTGAAAAATAGTGCTGTTTATGTATTTAATTGGTCAGGGTTAGTAATGGGGCTTTGAATTCTGCTGCTGTCGGATCTTGTACTGCTGCTGTCAATCACGGGTTTTCTCTTTCTTAAAAGACTCATGGTAAATTTATTTTGGATAGTTTCTTAACAGGTGTTTCCTCGACGTTACGAATGCTTTTAAATGAGAACCGTGCTCCACGTCCGGAGTTCTCAGCTGAAATCACACGTCGGGCTGACACGGGCACGGGTGTGTTTACTCATCTGCGGCCACGCTGACAGCAGGCGCTGGCGGGACCCGCCGCGGCCCGGCCGGGACGCAGAACAGATGTCGGGGATTAGGGGGAAGGATCTGGGGAGGCTTTTGGTCTGTGCACTCGCGGAAGTAATTCATTGTGGAGATGCAGACAGGGCCGGCTGGACCCGCGCTGAGGAGTCAGCCGAAATGAGTCTCGGCGGGTTTGAGTATCCGAATCAAAACCAAATGTTTTCCTGGTACCTTTTAATTAAAGGGGGAAGCATAAATCAATATAATAAAATAAAGTTAATGCACTAAATGGCATCATACTTCTACAGTGTTCTTCCCAGCAGAGAAGCTGGCAATACAGGTCTCTTAAAAATAGTGCTACCTTGCATGCTGCAGGCAGAAAGGCTGCCTGGTCTACCTTGCTGGGAAGAGGTGTGGAGGCAGGAGGCAGTTGGGCTGTCTGCCCTGGGAATGCATGTGTCTTCACCTTGGACTAGCCCTTGTGGTAATTTTTTCATTTTATTGATGTTTTACAATTTAAGGGAACATGTGCTTTGGGACTGTCTGTCTCCAGCGTGGTAGAAGTGTCTCTGGCTCTTGTGTTTTGAACATTGTATGCTCAGAAATCAGCCATTTAGGGAAAAACAAGGGTGGCACAAGGTGAACAAGACTGAGGAGTGGAGATGATCTGCCATGCCATGAGGTGTCCCCTACAGACATCGGATACTGTACCATATACCTGTGAGGCTTGTCAGGCATCTCTGTTGGCTGGGAAGCTAACTTTTGGCTGCACTTCAGGTTGTTTTTTTAATAGATTCAGAGCATGCATCTGTAGCTGTGATTTGTGATACAGAAAAGGGAATTTATGTAGATCATTATGATTATCTATTGTGCTGCTGTTATGAAGATTTTGGTGAAGGGTGAAAGGAGGAAGGGAGAAACAGGATGTATCTCCAGATTTTGGCAAGAGGGTGTGGTGGGAGTGATTGCAGATGTACCTCATACATGATAATAGAAGGCATAGAGATGTGGTCATTTTATCAAGAGGTTGTATGTGCTCAAGCAATGAAATAAATTGCTCTGAGAGTGAAAATGAAGGAAGGAATCAAGGTTTCATGAGAAAAAGTAACCATTTGTGGTAAGCCTAGCCACCAGTTTAAAACACTGGAAAAGTTCTACTTCTCTGAGTCTTGCAGTGACTAGATCTGATTTATGCTATATGTTTATCAGCCATTTTCTGGAATTCTTGAGCTATTAAGGAATTTCCAATGTGTAAGACACAGGCAATAGGGTTATCCCGGTAAACATAATGTCATGCCATATTAGGAAATAACTTTATAAGCAAAATACCAAAAACCACAGAGCTTTCCATTTGTGGGTCCCAATGCTGTATCTCACTGGAAGCAGCAAACCACATGCAGAGTCACAGTACCTTCTGAGAAGCTGCCTTGCACACACCACAGTCTGCAGGCCCTATCGAAATCACTGCATCAGGGCTCTGGAGAAGCAACAGTCTCACTGAAGTCAACTTGTTTGCTAAATGTAGGGACAACTTGCAGAATCTAATTTGAACTAATATTGATGACAGTTCTGCCGCTGGCCATTACGGATCTTTGTGAGTGCTGTATGACTTGAGTTTTGTTCAGCACCTTCAATCAGTAGACAAAATTGTTGAGGTAGTTCAGGCAAGTGGAGAGATACCTAATTATACTTACCTGAAATACTTAATAGTGTAACTTAATTAATGTGACTTATGTTTTCTTTTTTAATCTGCCCTCTTAGATGGCCTATAAAAGTATAAATATGTTTGGTACAAAGATATGCTCAGTGACAAAACAAATAGAAAAGGAATAAATGTAGACCTCAAAGGTAATTAAAATAAAAAAACCACACAACACAATCATGGGAAGTATTATTTGATACTAATATAAAAAAGTTTTCTTTTCTCCATATACTACTTAAATGGTTTAAGAAAACTTCAAAACACTCCATTGAGGTTGACCAAATTTTCTGTGTTTTTTCTGAGGTTAGGAGAGATGCCCAAATTCATACCATGAAAGTGTGACATAAGGTGAAATAAGATCAGGGTCCCCAAAAGTGATGTTTCTGGTCTTGATAGTGTGCCTTTTTACTCAGGGATGCTACTTTGCTAATACTGGGGCAGAGGGGAGTATCTTGAAATAAACATGTTCTGTGTGAGGAAGCCAGTGCTGTTGCAGTATCACAGTTGGAAAATTTCAACATACAAAGCCAGGAAATTTGAAGGTTTTGATTCTCTTTGTAGGTATAACTTAGCAGGTTGTACAAATATCTTATATCTTCACTGGCAAGGAACAGCTTCTGCTAAACGTAATTGCTGTCTTGGAGTTTTAAATTCAAAGGTAGGTTCTGTAAAATTTATTTTTTTGCCCTGCAGCTTTCATGATAAAGGCACAGTTATTAACTAAGGGCAGCTACTATGCAAGAGTGGTTACTATTAAAACCTGCATGGAAAAAGTTATAGGCACCAAACAAGAGTGGTTACGTGCCGAATATGACTTCAAAAGGAGAAACATAATGTAAAGAATCAATTTCTTTTTATAGGCAGAGTAGATGTTTATATGAAAGTCTGTTAAACAGTGAATATGACAAACTATTTCATTGTCAGGTCTATCAAAGTTATTTTGTTACAGATTTACTTTGTTCTTTCTATTCATGCCCGTGTTGGTTCAGTTTGAGGAGAAAGGAAGGATAAACTGCAAAGACCCTAAAAATTGTCATTAGGAGTAACTTTGCTTTCATTCTCAGAAGCACAATTTCATACATACTTTGCCTGGGGTCAGTGAAGTTTCAGCAGGTCACCACCCATCAGGACATAGCTACCTATGGGCTTGCTCTCTCACATCCTCAAGTTCAAATTCATCTTAAATGGCAAAAAAGTAAGATTATCTTGTGTTGCACAATCATTTAATTGGAGACATATCAGAAAATTTGAACTATCTTATGATTCAGAGTAGTATCAAACCTGACTCAAGTGAGGAAAAATAAATCTGGGATGGCATGAACAGTGTCCTCTGCATCTTTTTTTTTTTCTTTCACAAGGCATTCATGGTCCACAAGAATTTATGTAGAGGAAGGAATTACTTTTATTCAGTAATTCTAATTTGTGTTGGGGGAGCTCAGACAGAATGATATTATTGGATTGTTTCAACCAGTAAGAATAATTAGCACCTGGTGCCATTTACCAAAATATTTACTGAGGTATTTCATCTACTTTAAGGAGAAAGTTCTTTGGCTAATGAGATCTGTGCTCTCTAATAAAATTTCAGGAATGCATTTGTTTCTATTTACATGGAGCATGATATTACTACTAATTTTTAACTAATAATCTTCTCCAAATGACTTTGAAGAAACACTAATTTACATTTTTTGTTGAGCTTAATGTAACCAATAATGAAAAAGTAATGATAGGCTGTATGAAATTGCATCAGAGTTTACACTGCCAGTGAACCATAAAATCAAATTAAAACATCATCTGATTAATTTTCTTAATTCTCTCCTATCAGACTAATAATGGAGAGTAAAATGGGCAGGCTCCTTGTTTAATTGGTAGTGCTGTATACTAATTAAGTAATGAGATATAGTCATTTTTTTTCTCATGCAAGGCTATGTAGAAATATGGTTTTAGTTAACCCAAAAGACAGTTTATTAACACCCTTTGGGAGACACTTGGCCAATAATATATTCATTGATCTATCAAATATTAATTTCTGTGAATTGCATTAGGAAATAGAATAAAAGTAAGTTGCTAAGTTGCTGTATTCCTCCATTATGGAAAGAAAGGGAGTAGAAGATCCGAGGATTTCACTGTGCTCATGTGGTCTTACAGCTCTAACTAGTTTCTCAAAAATCATGGCAGTGTTTGTGAGGTTGTGTTGGTTTTGAACGGTTTTTTTTTTCTCTTGAAGATACTAAATTTTGGGTTTGTAGCTTTGTATTGGCAATTCCTGGAATTCTATGATCATTAAATTACTTTAAGCAAGTTATTTGTTGTCTTTGAGTTGTCATTATATTTTTTGAGGTTTTGACAGAATCACAGAATGATCTGGGATTGGAAAGCACATCTGGAGATCATCTAATCCAACCCTTCTGCCAGAACAGGTCCACCTAGAGCAGGTCGCACAGAAATATGCCCAGGCAAGTTTTGAATGTCTCCAGAGACAGACTCCACCACCTCTTTGGGTGGCCTGTTCCAGTGCTCTGCCACTCTCAAAGTGAGGAAGTTCCTTCCTTCTGTACTTTAGTTTGTATTTTTATGTATTTTTAGCTACGATAACTACTAACTTCTTTAATGAAAAGCTTCTTGCCTGAGACCTATGTCTCAAAGTATCTTGGGCTTTTCTAGGAATGTCAAACATAGGCCTTTATGATACTGTGTTGGCATTTTTCTTTTTGCTCAAAGTACAGCTCCCATCATCCCTTCCTATGTCTATATCCAGTTATTACATTAAAATTACCAATAAGCTTGACAACTGTGTCATGGAAGCTAGACAGTGGATAGATTTCTTACTCTAGACCATACTTAAAACCATATGGTTTTAAGTATGACTGGCAAAACTGAGGAAAAGGTCTAAAATACCCAAGTGAGGTATCTGGGGTTTTGGTTTTTTCCTTTCCTCTTTTTGCTGCTCTCAGGGGGATATAACTGAATGAGTGGAGACTGGAAGAGGGGAGGAAATAGGTTTGAGACTGGACCAATGTGTCATTGTGTTAAATCCAGCCAGCCAGTGAGGTCATTGTTTTCATCTGAGTCATTTTAGAATGAAAGCTCTTACATTATGGAAAACATTGCACATCTTTATTTCAGGCATGGAAATATCCCGCCAACCCTTCAGTGGTAGAGCTCCACTGATTTCATTTGAGGTACTCCTGACTCCCAGCGGTGTAAACAGGAGGGGAAATCAAATTCTTTTGCCTCATTTTTTTAACACTTTGCCACTTATCCAAAGGGAATATTCTTTAGGCACGTTTCCAGCCAAGATGCTTGTGGAAGAGGGAGCTGGTAAATCTGTTGATCACACCTGTCAGCCCTGAATCTAGTAAATCTGTCCAGCCTGGAGCTGGCTGCAGTTATATTGGGGGAAAAAAGTTCTTAAGCACCGACTCATGTTGAAGTTAGATTATGTTCCAACATGCACAAGGAAAATCCTTGAGACTGCATTCTTGGATATTGATTGTATTTCATACTCGGGCTCCACTAGGCTCAGCCTCTGTGTAGTATGATTTAATTGAGGGACTTGGACATTTTTCCCAGCTCTGCAATTGATTTGTGTGACCATCAGCAAACTCTGTCATCTCTCTTCACTTGAGTTTTAAAGAATTTGATCTTTAAGGCAGGTCTGATATTTGTAGCACTTTAAGGATCTCGAATAATAGAGCAATTATAATTTGTGTATTTTGCACAATATAACAGCATGGCGTGGCGATACTGATCACATAAGCATAGAAATAGTAGGAGGTTTTGACTGAATCTAATGAATGCTGTTCTGTCATTTAAAGTGGGAGAAAGCCATTGCTAGCTGATGGCTTCAAAATAATTTATGAAAAAAAATCTTCCACTTCTTGCATGACGTGTGCTTACAGTGTTAGTGTGTGCCAAGTCTAATGTCTCCTTAAGATCTAGCCATCCACTTGGCTAAGAATTTAATATTTTTTCCCCTTCAAGTTTAACAAAAAAAACTGGCCAGTGCTGTCATTGAATTATTCTGTCTTAAGATGACCCAGAGCATGCAGAGGGTGCACAGTGCAGTTCTCTGAAGGAAAACAGGGCTGAGTAATGATCCGCAAACTATAAGTGCATCAGATATTTGCAGGGAAATTTGCACACTTCATAGTCTGTGATAGTTACTTCATGCATAGAATCTGTTCTTCTTCCTGCTGAATTTATGCTTCAAATTTACTCATTAAAAGCATTTAAAAAAACCCAAAACCAAACAAACACACACAAATAAACAAAACCCCCACAAACCTAAAACCTGCAGCAAAGCTGTGAAATCACTGAAAGTGCAACAATTTCAAGATTTGAATAGAGTGCATTTAGCTTTCTACTGAAAATGTTTCTTTTAAGGCAATTTCTGAATCAGTCCTATTGCTGCAGGGCAAATAATAGGCAACCTTTCCTAGGAATCTGGGAGCATCCAGAGTAAAGTAGGAGCATTGTTGTGATGCGTCCCAGTGTTAATTCCTGAGCTGCTCATGGAGAACAGTATATTTATCCATACACCTTGTGGGGCACCGTGACTCCAAGACAGATGGAGTGGGATTGTAGTGGGAAGCTAGCAGTACCAAGTCATTACTGAGAAATAGCTGAGACCAAGACCCTCAGAGTGGCACCTCAGAGCAGTGGACTGAGGTGGAGGCAGGCTTTGAAGAAGACTGTCACCATTGACTGAATAACAAGCATGCTTCCAAATGTCTTGTCTAATGTGGGATGGGAGCAGAGCGACCATCTGGGATTCCCTTGCCCCAGCTTTAGCCCTTCTGAAGTGGTGTGCTCAGACCAAGCCAATGGTCTAGAACTGATAGAGGAAAGGTACTGCCAGAGATGTCTATTTTATGCACCTCAGTTGACTACCTTATGGTGGGGTTAAACTGCTAGCTGGTGATGCACTGCTTTCTGCTTTGGTTATTGGGATAATGGAGGTGGAGCAGCAGGGCCGGGGTCCTAGAGCTGTACCTGCAGCTCCAGCCATGTGTCTGCTGTCAAATGGATCCTTCAGTGCCATAAATGTCTAGATCAATAGTATCTCAATGATGGCAGTGAATACTTCTTGTGCTGTTATCATATGTGAATCCCTCATAATAATCATGTGGTCATACCCTCCATGTCTTTTCCTTTCCAAAGTGTTGCCAAAGGCAGTGCCCTGCTGTCATCCGTGCTTGACTAGTGAGGACAAAAGTAATCTGTGACCACAGGTTGCACTCAGATTTCTAGTGTACGAAGCTGGAATTTATATGAATGTGAAACCGTAATTGAGCAGCTTATTGGGTTCTCATCCATGCTCTGTGCACAGAGCTATGATCAGGATCCAGGTGCACTTCCAGTAGTAATTTTTGTCATACTGTAAATACAAAGCTGTTCTGATTGTGATCTTATGCTTTTGCTGTCCATTTTTCATCAGAGTTAGGATGCATGGGTATATGAAGAAATGAAGGAATAAAAAGCTTTAATTATTCAAAATATAAATTTAAATTTTGTCTCGCTTTTCTTGAATGACCTAAGATGATTGAGACCTTTGTTTGGTTGGTTTGAATCATTTATTGATCCCTAGTTGTTTTCAAACCATGCTGTGATAAGAATACTAAACCACTCTGGATATCCGTCTTCCTGCCCCTGAGCACTTCTGACCTTGTTGTTCTCCTTGGAAGTTGTTGAAAATAGTGGCACCACCTATTGGTGGAACAGTAAAACGATGTATGATGCTTATTTGCATACTAAGAATAGTGAAATGGAGAAAAGAGTTTGAAAATTTTTCTGTGTTGCAATTTCAGATATTTTGAAACAGTCTATTCTTTATTTTATAAGCTTGTGTAGAACATATTCTTGATTTAAAAAACAGGAAAAAACCCAACAAACAAAAACCTCCAAACAAAACCGAAAACCCCTTCACCTGGGCTTTCTGAGATAATAGTACAGAGCAGATCTTCCTAGTTATTCTGACTGGGCAGGACTATCACTTTTTTTTTTTTTTTTTTTTAGTTGTGTTTAAGAGAAAAAGGAAAGTACCCACCCTTATAAAACCAGTCTACAAGAGGTTAAAGCTATTGGAATCTAAGTTATTTGTTTCTCAGTTGAAATAACTAGAGCTAAGCTTTTTCTTTCTTTTCCTGTTCCATTTTCTCATTTCAACAAATGTTATCATTTCTCTAAAATGAGCTATTTTACTGTGGCTGCTTCCTCAGTGCTTGGAAGACAATGTACTGATGGCAACAGTTTAAGCTGCAGTGTCTTCAGCAGGAGGACTTCCATTAGTCTCAAGTGTTTTGGAGGTGCTGTGTGATGAATGATTTCTGGTAGTTGGCTTTGGATGTTCTAGTCACTAATGTTTATGTCAGTAGACAGAAAAAATGACTTAGTTGTATATTGTGGGGCCTGTGTGATGACAGAGCTGGTCAAATTTTGAATTTGTTTGAAAAACAAACTGTTTCTCCTTCTCAGTGTGAGCTAAAACAGGGAAAAAAAAGGATTCTAGGCTATCCTGCTTTAGCAGGGGAGCTGGACTAGAGGATCTCTAGAGGTCCCTTTCAACTCTGACAATTCCATAATTCCTGTTAAGTAGCTCTGCTTTTCTTATCTGAGGGAGGTAACTGGTAGCTGATGGGTGTTGCTCATTGGAAACTGGGTATGGAAACGCCACATTTCACTGAAGGTGTGTGGCAACACTGTCTGCACTGCTGTCATGAATAGCTGAATGACTGGAATGGAGCACAGCAACAGCTGTGAAGCCTGAGGAATGCTTTGTTGCGATATATAGGTGTTCTTACTATAGCTTCTGTTTATAACCCCAGACCTCTATCCCACAAGTTGGAGAATATCCTAAAAATGCTGTCTACGGATGTCCCCAGAATGCGTTCAGTGGTTTCCAGAGAATCCTCTGCTGAGGAGCTCCTATTCCGTGAGCAGATGGTGTAACCCTGCTCAGAGGCAGAGTTCAGAGGCAGGGCTGTGCATGTCATTGAACAAACGAGTCCGCTGTCATGCAGTGTAGCAGTCATTTAACTCCAAGAGGAAACTAGAGATGAGCAGGGAAGAAATCTTCCAGATGAGCTCAGGAATGGAGTAAAATCTTGGAGAGGGTTGCATGGAAAAAGGCTTGCCGGTGGTAAAGTTAGTGTCTCACAGGGTTCAGATGTGCTGAATAGTTTTACTGTTATGGTGCAGTTTTGGGGCAGAATAATACTTGAATAAAAGGTATAATTGCAGGCAAAAGGTATTTGGCTTGACATATTTTTGTTGTCAAGCTTAGCGTGTGAGATGTCAACATGCATCACAACAATAATAACATTTAAACTTCTACTGAACACATACTCTGATTTTTCTCTGCAATTTGAAAGTGTGTTGAATTGCTTTTGGCTAGAAAAGCAAAAAGTGGAACATAAAATATTTGAGACAAAAATAGCAGAAAATGCATATAGACTACTATGACCCTTTTTTAGCTCTTAGTAGCACAGGCAATGGAAGGGTGGTTGGTGGAAATGTTGATGTCGTTAGACTATTAGAACTTGCAGGGTCACAGCCAAAGAAAAGCGAAGTATGAGGATAAATCTCATTATATTTTGCCACTGTGTTATTACAGGTCACTCTTTGGCTAACAATAAAGTTAAGATTTCCCTCTTATTCCTGCACACCCTTTTCCTTAAATAAGCATAGGTCAAAACTGCCCGTCTGCTTCTGGCATTCTCATGCAAAAGTAGGCATGAGGGCTCACAAATAACTGAGAGCTGATTCTGGGACTGGAATGTGTTTGCTTACTGTCTGTGTGGGTGGCAAAGTGTCCGTAAATGTTTTAACACAGTCTAGCTCGCTCTTGGTTTCAGTACAAGATTTACCACGGATCTGTCAGCCCAGCAATGGCATGGAGGATTTCACATGCAAAAGTGAAAAACGCTTTTGGAAATGCTTGCTACTTGGCAGTCCAACAGCAAGTTGTTGTTAAATATGACCGGGTTGGGAGGTGGGCAACTTTAAATGGAGATCAACACTGAGAGAAGATGTCGGGTGCTGCTGGTGGATGTCCTGACAGTGGAATGTGGCAGCTTTTCTCAGTTTTAAAGTTTTGCTGCAGTGAGTGGTGGAAATTCCTTCTCTTGTGATCAACCACATTTGTTTTACAGAGGGTATAATGACAAATTATTTTCTTCTCACAATGTGTTTCAGAGAATACTATGTTTTGTTTGTTTCTGTGCTCTGTAGCTCAACTTTGTCTGTAAAATACCCTGACCCTTCAACGTTACAGGCTGCTACTCTCTTGGGTGCTACAGCTGTGAGGCACAGCTGAGCCAGCCAAGCCTGCGTTACACTGGTGGGACAGCTGCTTTAGCTCAGTGTCCTTGGCTATAGACCTCCCTGCCTTCGACGACATCGCACATGGACATTGGTAGATAAGTGCATGTGTGTGTTGTATGTGACATACAAAATATTGATAGGCAAAGCTTTTGGAGAAGGAATATGCCAGTGTCTATAATTGGCAAGAGAGCAAAATGCAGCTAGCCACTGGAAATGCTGTTGAGAATTTCAGCCCCTGTTTTATGTGTGTGCTGTGTGCGAGTACTTACAGAAAAAAACCACAACTTTTTCTGTTTCTAAGGTACAATAGAACTTAAATGATTCTTACAGGAATTGTGTGTGTGTGCATGCAGGAGACGGTGAGGTCATCTCAAGTCTTCTGTGTAGCAAACCCCTGGTCCTTACTCACCATTAATTTATCTGTAAAAGCTCCTAATGACCTAAAATAGCATTTCTGTAAATAGTGCTATGTTTCAACTTTGTTCCATAACTACGTGTGTATGCTGGGACTTGCACGGTTTCCAGATATCTTCCTTCTCCAATTTTGCCAAGCTTTTTCTTCAAGTACTACAACAATGAGAAAAAAGAAAATATAAACTTTGAGCTCTTTGTTTGTAAAATAAGCCATTTGCAGGACAGAAGTGAATCTTTCCCACCCTGGGTTTCAGGCAGCAGCAGTTTGAACAGGAAGTGCTGTATTTAAGTGGAATATGGCTGAAACATTTTAGAGAGAAATGTGGTTTTTTTCTTGTCAGTTTGATGCTGCTCAGAGATCTACACCAGTGAGTAGAAAGAGTAAGCAAAGGGCACAAAAGATAGTCAAAGTGCAAGATAAATATACTTACAGTGCATTTCTCCATGAATGGAAAGATGGAATGAAAGAATGAAATTAATATCCGTGGAGGATGTGGTAAAACACTTTATTTTTTTTTTATTTCTAAGGAATTTGAGATAATAATGAGAAATTACATTGCTGTTTGTTAATTATAGGCTTATCTTCTGTTAAGAGTTGATGAGACTTAACACCACCACTCAATTTCAACATCACTCTGATCCATGGATGCAGTACCTGTTTGATGCCATCGCTCTACCTTTTCCTTGTAAACAATCACTTGACATGTAATGGCTTGAAAATACTCACGATTTATTTGTTTGTTTCTCCTTCACAGGCTGGAATGGTGTTGAGATGTGGATACTTCTGGTTTGGCTTGTTTCTTGTGCCCACGGCGTGCCTTCTTAAAGACGTGGCATGGGCAGCGTAAGTACTGAACCCATCCTCTCAGTGTTACAGGAATTATTCTGTATGTACGTGTTGTCTGGTCCAGTATAGTTCTGTAAAGAACTATGAAGCCTTTCAGTGAATGCAAAATGGTGATATTTGTTTGGAAGACTGTGGAGCAAAGTGAAGTGGGAGTAGTTTCCTACCTGCCAATGCAACCAGCAGTGTGGATGAGTGGTTAGTCCTGAATCTGAAGGAGGCAGCCTTCCCTGAGTAATGAAGATGTATCATTTTAGGATTATTTGTGTTGTGTATCCTTTAGTTGAAGGCAAATTTAAATCAGATATCAGAGATATCCTATTCCTAAAAAGGAACAAATAATTTGTTCTTTTTGACTAAGGTTCAGTAGAAAGTAAAAATGTGGCACTCTAATCCATACCAGAAAGCTCCCAGTTCTTTGTCAGCTGCTTTTTAGTTTCCATTTCAGCAGTGGGCCTTCTAAGACTTAATTGAGAGAAGAGCAATACTCTATGGTTGAAGTA